>VUQR01004755.1:1635-15878 GCA_015108515.1 Hemichromis elongatus
GTTGAAAGGATGAGTTGAAGGTTTTGGTTCAAACCTGTCATGTTTTTGTTGTGTTCTTTGGTTGACAGTAAAAAAAAAATAAAACCAGAAATCAGGCATCCGCCACAGATTGCCAGCCAATCACTGGACAGATTTCAAAGATCTGCCAGTCAGTCTTCTGATTGGTGATTGTTTACATCGTGTCTTTGAGTTAAAAGATTGTTTTCTGGTCCAGCTGTAGATTTCCATCACTTTGTGCTAATTCTCTTCAAGAAAAGAAACGTGAGAGTTTTCTGTGTAGATCAGAGCTGAAGTGATACACTGAGGAATAATCAGCAGATAAATGGACAACATCGTTTCCTTTTTATGTTACACTCGGGTCATTTTATTTCCTTTTTACCACGCCCACATTTCATTCAGCCTACTCTGGATTAGTTATTGTACCTATGTGCAGGTACAGCTGTTGTGCTGTGGGCCAGATGTGGCCCAAACATACTTCACATCTGGTCCCATAAATGTGGAGATGTGCCTGAGTTTAGGCCAGACTGTAAAGAGTCGAACATCTGAATGTTTGCTTCAAAATAAAGTCTAAAATCTTCCTACCTGATTAATTAATAAACACCTCTCACATGATCTACACTGTCCACCGAGTCCACACATCCACAGGGTCCAGACCGTTTCCAGGTCTTCATGTAATTGGAAAACCTTGGAATGACAAATGTTTTCTGGTTCTTCGTAGGGTTTCTATGTCTTCACAGTGTTTGTAGCTGCTCGTAGTTTCTTGCTTGTTCGTTGGGTTTGCAGCTGTCTGTCATGTGCTGATTCATACTGATGCTCTGCTGTGTGTCTCCGTGTCCAGCTGTGTCCGTCCTGACTGTGTCCCGCCCTCCATTGTGTTTCTGCAGGTAAACGTCCGCACCAGTGCCAGATCTGTAAGAAGGCCTTCAAACACAAGCACCACCTGATCGAGCACTCGCGCCTGCACTCTGGAGAGAAGCCCTACCAGTGCGACAAGTGCGGCAAGCGCTTTTCGCATTCGGGCTCGTACTCGCAGCACATGAACCACCGCTACTCCTACTGCAAGAGGGAGGCCGAGGAACGTGAGGCAGCCGAGAGGGAGGCCAGGGACAAGGGAGGCAGAGGAGGCGTTGCAATTGGAGGGCTGGAGCCCACAGAGCTGCTGATGAGGGGCTACCTCCAGGGGCTGGGGCCCCTTGAATACACAGACCCAGAGGACCAGCAGGAAGATGGTGGCGGTGCGATGCTGAGGGTCAGCAGTGAGGGAGGAGGAGGGGAGGAGAGGGAAGTGGACGGCAAGATGTACGAGGAGGTGACAGAGAGGCAGGAGCGAAGTTTCAGAAAAGAAGAGAAGGAGCAGGAAGGCGACAGCAGGAGCCAGATGGACTTGAAGGGGGACGATGAGGGTAAAGGCTCGCCGCCGCCGATGGACGAGAGTTCACGAGAAGGGAAAACAGACGGCAGGTCAGACCAGGAGGACTGACCAGCTTTGGGACGCTGGCTCGATGCAGCTGCTGCTTTATGAGGGGCTGAAAGGAAAGACGAGGGCCGGACGGGGCGGCGATCATCTTCTCATACCAAATTAGTGTTTACTTTAGACTTCCTGCTGAGATTGATGGATGGGTCTCAGATGCGTTTATGGTCTGATTCAGCCTCGTTCATGTTCAGCCGACCGAAAACATAAACTATTTTAAAATGGCTGTAATGTGGAGTTAACTCAGTATTATTAACAAAACTCATGGCCTGTGATTTATCAGGTTCAGTCTGATTCTTTTCTCCTTCAAAGTGTTTGTTGACAGCTTTTTTTAATGGAGTCCTGTTTCTTTTACATTTAAAAACCTGAGTCCTGCCGTTAGCTAAAGTGCTAGCCGCTAAAATGCCAATGTTTATAGCAGGATAGTTTCACAGCCAGAAAGGCTAACCTTTTACCTGGTCAATTCACTTTGAAGTTTTCAAACCCTGAAGTTTCACGTTTCTGCTGAGCTGATGTAAGATTTGATTTTTAGATTTTTAGATCTTGGGGGCGGACTCTTATCCACGGCACTAGTGTTCAACCTGTTTTTACTTAAAGGTCAATATTCAAGTAAAAACACTGAAAATAAAGCCCAACAAAAACTTCTCCTTAAATTGCACAAACAAGGCTATAAAGGACAGAAATATTTTTTATTATTAATGTGTTTGTGAATCCAGGAGAAAGCGAGGTTTACCTTGAGACTGCCGAGAAACCAGTTTTGTTGTCTCAGAACACCATTTACTCTGAATGACGTGTCAGGGTTAGCGATGGACTCGGTGGAATGAAGAGCAGGTTCAAGTTGTAGTTCTCTAAACAACAGATTTGGTCCTTTTGAGAGATTCAACAGCATAGCGTCATAGATGTGTTAAGGCTAGGTTAGCTTGTTTTTATCACTGTGATAGACACATATTCTGATCTGTGGTAGGTTTTATGTAAATGAAATAACAATAATAGCAACATAATTTTTTATGATTTTAAGGGGGAATCTGTGGAATCACAGCCTGAACCTGATGAGTCAAAGGTCATAAGAGTTTGGTATGAAGTTTGGTTTGATGAGCCCAAACGGAGAGGCGGGTTCACCAGAGGTCTGAATAACACTGGGGATCTGTTATTGTTATTATCAGTGGTAATATTTTACTTTGAAAACATCTCCACGGCCCAGGTAACCTCCGTCAGTCCCTTAGCAGAGACGCAAACTGGTGAGCGTCCCCGCCGTGAAGCTGGGAGGGACCGCTTAAAAATCCAAATTATGCAAAAAAAAAAGATAACAAAAGAAGAAGAAGTCATAATGAGTATCACTATAATGAAATGAAGTGAAGCTGTTTTTATTGTACAGTATTATAAAGGCCTAAAAGCTGTGTGGTGCTACGATGTTCTTAACTTTCGGTGTGTCGTTGTGTTCGAACCCCATTTCAGGAAATTGCACTCCACTCCCTGAATCACTACAAAATAAAAGAAAAAAAACAAAAACAGGGAATACAGCCTCGAACACTCGGCCACTTCCTGTCAGTGTTATTGTCATATTTTGTCTCCTTTTACTGTGATGTTTTTATTTTTTATCCGACTTTAATGTTTTGCCAACTAACCACATGACTTTGGGCCTCCCAATTTGTTCTGTTTTTGTTTTGTTTTGTTTTTTTTAAATGGAGGAACGTTTAAACCTGTGTGATTTTCAAAATAAAACGTGGAGTCTTAAAGCGCAGTGGAAATGAAAATGAGAGGACAGAGCCTTCAGAGTGTGTTGAATTTTTCTCCAGAGAAAGCCTTATTATATGCAAACCTTTCACCTGTGCCATCCCTGTACAGCGCCACCTGTCCTCTGCTTCAGTATTACAGTGGTGAGCTCACCTGTCTGATGCGTCATTGTTAGCATAGCTAGGCGTCAGTTTCTTAGTTTACACGTTTGTGCAATTTTCTGTTCACCTCAGTATTTCTGTCAGTATTACTTTTGTTTTTAATTTGAGAGTTTACCATTTTATTTATGTGACTCATTTTATATTTCCTAATTTTATTTATTTCATACTGTAGTGTACAGTATTAGAGTTCCTCCTTTTAGTAAAATGATTGGAGGAAAACTCCGAACACGGGCGATATTTGGAGCTTTTCTTGTTGCTTTCTTTGTTTTTTTCCAAACTACTGGAAATTCTAAATTTGGGGAACTTTTGATACGAAGCTTCTGGTGAAAACACTGTATTAAAAAGAAATCCACTTTATGAAGGACTGATGAAGGAGATGAAGGAATTCCTGAAATGTTTTATGATTTTTTTATTTTTTATTTTCATGCTCGAATAAATGTAGCCAAAATCAATTTTAATAAAGCTGTGTTATTCTTCTTGTAGCACCGGAGTCTGATTCATTAACGCCTCAGCGATGAAGACGAGTGCTGTTTTTAACTTCCTCATGTTACCGTCACATTGCTGCTTGCTCACATCATCGTTCCTCACACACACACACGCTCATCCACACCTGACCGCAGCACACACACCTCACAGCACGCTGACTTCAGGCTGGACTTTAGTCCTGAACATGAGCTCAGCACTGACAGATAAACTGTATTTAAACTGACAAACTCGTGTTCCAGGAGCTCAGGCTGTGACAGCATGGACCAGAAAGGAAGAGATGCACATTATAAATCATACGTCCACATTTACCCTCAGATCATTCATGTGGTGGAGGAAGACTGCGCAGCTCTCTCATTTCTTTGTCGGGTTCAGGGTGGAAATCATTGGTTTTCTCCACATCAGCATCTCTGATTTATGGATTTCATCTGCAGATGTAAACAGATGTGCTTCACAAACAGTGCAGAGAAGAGCTGATCTGAGAGCAGCGAGGACCCACACGGCCCGATGAGAGCCGACACAGCTCAGAATGAACTCGGGGTTTTTATTTTAGGCTCATTTCTAAAAAATTATTTTCAGAATAAACCTCAACCTGTTTGGAATAAAGGTTGAGGTGTGAGTGCTGTCTCTGCACACCGAACATGTCATGTGAGTCCTCTTACCTGAATGATGCTGGTCGTCCACGCAGCGCTTCAGGTGTGTGACAGGGCTACGTTCATACTGGGTCCTGTGTGGCGCGCAGACGATAGAGTTTGACTTTGATGTGGTGGTCTTTGCTCTGAACCAATCATGAGAGCATCAAACCCTTCAAACCAGCTGAAACCAGCCCAGGTCCCGCCTGTCTCACAGCGTTTATTAATAAAGATTTATGCAATTTAACAACCAGCCAGACAGCAGTCAGCTGACCCCTCATTGCCCAATTATCACTCATTAATGACTGTGACTGTGACTCACACAGGTGAGAACAGGTGTATCTGCTGAGTATGAGCTGCCTACACCTCCTGTCCCTACAGAGGGGAGGAGTCTGTAATAGTTTCATTTACTGAAGCATGATGTCTGTTTAATAATGAGACATGCAGATGTGCGAGGAAGACGGTCACAGGACATCAAGTGTCCCACAGACCTGCAGCATCATGTGACTGCAGTTTAACCGTTTGTTAAAGCAGAGAAACAAACTTTATGTAAACATGTAGATGTGACTACATGTGACATACTATGTCTTTGCACTGTTTTCCTGAGTGTTTGACAGTAGTATCCTTCGTGGCCAACTCCTTTGGTTCCTTTGCTAGTTTCCTTACCGATCCTGTTAGTGACCTGGGTGTGTTTTTGGACAGCTCTTTTAAATTTGACAAACAAGTGTCTTCTGTTGTCAAATCTTGCTTCCATCAATTGTGTCTTATTTGCAAGGCCAGACATTATGTCCTGCATAGTGACCTGGAAAAGCTTATCCACGCCTTCGTGACATCTAGGTTGGATTGTTGCAACTCCCTTTACTTTGGTCTTAATTCTTCTCCATATACTGCAAAATGTTCAGGATGCGGCCGGCGTGTCCCTGTCCTTGCCGACCTGCGTTGGCTTCCCATTAAGTATCGTATTCAATTCAAAATGACAACAGTTTCAAGTTTTATTGTCATGTAGAGATAAACAGTGTAGCCATATTTACCCATAATGAGATTATTTGGCTCGTGCTCCTCAGCTTATAGCATATAGAAAGTGTGCAGTTATATTAAGAACAGAAAAGAAAATAGCACTAATAATAATGAAAGAGAGAACAAGAGAGAAAAAGAGCATTAAATATTAGATAATTTAAGACAAGTTGGCATTTAAATGTTGTGCAAAAGTTGTGCAATGAGCATTTAACTGGCATTAGTTGAAGTGACAGTGTGCAGAGTCCTGTAATTGTAGTGAGTGTGTAGTGGTGTGTGTGGGACGTCAGCAGTCCAAAAGTCTGGCCTGGATGCTCCTGAACCGCCTGCCGGACGGCAGCAGTGTGGACAGTCTGTGGCTGGGATCAGAGCCTGCATGGCTGCCAGTTCAGTCCTGGTGATGCGCTGTGCTGATCTCACCACCCTCTGCAGAGCTTTACAGCTGCCGTACCAGGTGGTGATGCAGCCAGTCAGAATCCTCTCAATGGTGCATCTGTAGAAGTTTGTATTCTGGGGTAGTCATCGGGCATGACAGTCCTCTGTAACTTGTGTGAAAATGTGGGCATGAACAGAAACTGCGTTGTCCAGGTAAGATAACACCTGGTCACACATGCTCGTGTGTCCAGGTCAGTTTAGGTATATTTATATTATAATTAAACTTGGATTAAATTACCGTGATTCACCGCCTGCTGCTAACTATAATAATACAGTATTAGCGCAGTAGCAGCAGTACTGCTGATACTTTACTACGTACTAACAGGCTGGTGTCTCTGAGTGTGTAATACTGTTTAAACTGCGGTTTTTTAACCTCTGACTTTAAAAAATTTACATTTAACTATTTTTCCAACCGGAAGAAAAGGAGGGAAGATGCGCTCGCCTAAACCGACGTGATGACGTCAGACCGTGCGTGTGCTGCTGTGAGCTGGGAGATGCAGTCAGAGGTGAGTGTCCCGCTGTCGGTCACTGTCGGACTGTTCGTGTGAGGGTCCCCGGTGAAAGCCGCCCGGCCGGTGCTCCGGTCTTCCTGTCGGCTGCCTATGGAGTGGAGCGGGAAGGAGGAGCGGAGTTTGCACCGGGGAAGGAGAGCTAGCTGATATCGGCTAGCTGTTAGCCGCAATCAGCTAACTGAGTCCTGGTGATATTTTTTCAAAGCTAACGGTGCTAACAGAGCTAACGGAGCTGAACAGGTTGCAAGATTGGGAAGCCTAGAAACAGTACTACTCCAGGACGTAGACAGAGCCCTGCCCCGGTGTTAAATGTGTTTGAGAGTGTTCGGGTCATTGCACTCACCACCAACAAACACCGTACGTGTGCTCGGACGCACACTGACGTACAGACGATGGATTACCGAGAAAACACGTGGATGCAGGTGTTTTTTCTGAGAAACCAGTCTGTGGATTAATCAGGTGATGGGTGCACTGGTGACAGGTGAAGGCTCTGGGGTGTCTCAGGTGTGTTTCCATTTTCATGAAGAAACATGTACTTGCTGGCGTTACTAAGGTACAGCTCCTCCACCTGTAAGGTCCAGATGTTCTTATTTCATCCCCATCAGTGTCCTGCATCATGTTCAGGTCATTCCATCTCAGATCACAGTGGGTTTTTACTTCCCTGTTCCCCAGTCAACTTCCTGTCAAAAGGGAGTTTTTACTTCCCACTGTTGTCAAGTACCTGCTTGCAGAGGCCTGATTGCGTTATTGTAGGGTCGGTACCTCAGAGTAGAAAGTACCGTAATGCATCTGATGTTGGGTTTTGGTGCAACATAAATACATCAGAGTTGAATAATAAAAAACCAACTTGCCACTGTAAAACAAGCAGTGACAAACTGGGAATGGTTGGATAAATTTCACAACACTGCAAAATAAACATGTGGAATAATATTTATTGATTGTAAACATCCAAACGTTAAACAGGAACACTGAGGCAGATCAGAGAGCTCGAGTGAGCTGTGACATTCATTCCACTCATATTCATTAGTTTCAATGAATTTCCACAGTGGGTTTTATGTTTCACTGCTGGTTTTGGTCTTTTTAATGATTATTGTAAGGAGGGCATGTGTCAGAGGCAGATTTATGAAAACACTCTTACAGACGCCCACGGTGTCACTAAACGCCACCATCACCTCTGTGTCTGCAGTTTGAGTTTAGTGTTGGAGAGAGTGATGCTCTGTGGAGATCCTTGCTCTGTACATGAGTTAGTGCAGAGTCACTGTGGGCTGTGCAGGAAAACCCCACAGTGACATTTACAGTGCAGACGGGGGCGGGTGTAGTGCTGCTGGCACTGTCATCACATTACTGTCCTCTGACAGGCCTCAGCACTGCAAATGCAAGGGGGGGGGGGGGTCAAGACTTTTGCACAGTACTGTCCACGCTGAGGGTTTAATGAGAGGAAAAAGAACCAAAGATGTGATTTGTTCATGTCTGTCTGATATGACCCAGGGGTCGTGACCTTTGCTATCAGACGCGATCTGAGTCGCTCAGCAGGGCCGCCATGTTGGCGCTTCACAGAAACGGGGCGCTCACACTGCTGATGGTGGAGGAGGAGCACACTCAGGTGTGCAGCAGGTGGTGAGGTCGGAGCTCAGCACAGGTCCTCTCTGTGGGTTTGGACCGCTGGCTGAGAGTGTGTGCTCAGGTAAATGGTGAATGGACTGGTTCTTATATAGCGCTTCCATCTGAGCACTCAAAGCGCTTTACACACCTCGCTCATTCACCCAATCACACCCATTCACACAAGCACTTTTCTAAGTTTTTAGTGCTATTTAACTAACATTCACACACACATTCACACTCCGATGGATGCATCGGAGACCAATCTGGGGTTAGTATCTTGCCCGAGGATATTTGGCATGCAGACTGGAGCAGACAAGGATGAAATGACCAACCTTCCAGTTAGTAGGTGACCTGCTCCACCTGAGCTACAGGTAGAGGGGGAAGGGCAGGTTTAGATCAAAAGTCATGCTCCAGCTCAGTGTTCATGGTTGTGGAGGTCATCAGAGAGCTGCTGAAGAAGAAGCTCCACGGGTTTCATAGGTTAGCCAATGAGTGTGTGGTTTCACAGCCAGACACGCCCCTCGCCATGATGCTGATGCTTGCCTTGAAACCTCGAAGCAGGGCTCCTGAAAGCTTTGGACAATGGGCGTCTGTGGTTGTAGATGGGGCTCTGTCTGTCACGGCAGGGTGGAGGCTGACCTGCTGGGAACAGGTTCAGATCTTCATGTTGTTCACACGTATGTTGGTGGGGAGGCAGGACACCACCTTTACCTCACCCGTGAACACAGACGGGGCACCACACAGCTCCTCCATCCTCCACGTGGACTCAGGGAGCTGATGGAGAAGCGGTTAATCACCACTCTCAGCTCTGATGGCGGCAGTGAAGGCTCTGCACTCTGGAGCTGAGCTGTTCTCCCAGAGGATGCTGAACAGCTGCATGCAGAGCCAGATGTGTGAGGGCCAGTCAGTGTGAAACCAGCAGCGAGGACGCCGGCGCGCCTGCCCTCTTCTGACCGGTCCTGCTGCTGCGTGCTGAGGCCGTCGGGCTCCACCCACAATGTAATTCTGTGGCATGCTGTTTGCAGCCTGACTCAGGCTGCGGGGGGGATTCCCTGTGGGGAACGCCGCTCGCATTAACCCTTTGTTTCGTGTGAGTCGGCAGCTTCCAGGCGCAGTGGGAGGAAAGGTGTTTAGGTGAGATGAGTGTGAGCTGGAATCCCCCGCCGGCTCCACGGTGGAACCATCCAGTTCACATCTACTGACACGCTTCCTGCCTCGCCGTCCGGCGCTCTGGCCTGCTCTACGCTCCCCGCGAGCCCGGGTTCATCGAGCACTGATTGAGAGTCAGTCTGATCGATGGGTCCCGGTGTGAGGATGTGAAGATCCTCTCTGATCTTTATTGAATCTCATCTTTCATTAACAGCAGCCTGTGTGTGTGTGTTTGTGTGTGCGTGCACGTGGGTGCGTGTGTGTGTCGGCCTTCGGGTTTAAATGTCTCTGAGAACATTCATTTATTTTCACGTCACTGATGGAATCATTTATTTACTGATTAAAATTCATATTTAACACAAACATGAAAATATCCGTCAGATTTTTTTTAACCTGCTTTTACTGTGAAAGGTCAAGTAAACAAGCACCTCTGACAGTTTCGAGGTTCGTGCACTCATAACTAAAATGTAGAAAAAAACTTTTAAACAGACAAAACGACACCATCCTTTCATTCATGATTCAATCATTTATCTATTTGTGCAGATTCATTTGATCAAAAAATAACTGTTACATAATCTGGTGTTACCAACCTCTGGCTCAGGGCCTGGTAAGGGTCCAGAGGTCAGTGCAACAACTTCTTTGTTTTTGTAAACAACATTGTTACTAATGATGATCAGAAATCTGAAGGGTTGTGAGAAGGGGGTGGTCAAATGTGTGGTCCCAGGGCCCACAGAGGTCGGTGCTCCTGATCAGCACCTCGGAGGCGATGACAGGAAGCCGTGGAAAGTTCAGAGAAGAGTTTTAAGCTTGTGTCATGTAAACATGGAAACACTGATGACATCAGGTTGATTGTTGTCTGATTTCTGAATGAACATATGTTTGACAGGAAGCGGTGCTTTGGGTGGAGCGGTTTCTGGGTTTCTGCTGTGTGTGTGTGGGCCCAGCGGCTCTAAAGGTCGCAACGTCCTCCGACTGTATTAGACAGGAAGTCGCTTTCAGAATAACGGCCAACATTGTGCTCAGATTTGTCTGCATTAAATCAGCTTATTGGCGGCGCTGATTGCCACGGCGTGCCTGGCGATATGGACTGATTGAGCCTGTGCGGGCACGCTGAGTGCTTTGTGGGCAGCTAAATGGAGGCGGACTGGAAATAACGGGCAGGGGATTCAGAGGAAGCCGCTGCTGCATGAACTCCATAATGGATCCATCAGCACACATTGTGCTGAGGGATGAGCTGCGAGCGCACACAACACAACGACAGCAACAACTATGCAGCAGCAGCGCGATTACTCTGAGCTAATCACCCTGCAGCGCCCTGCCATCTCCTCCATATCTGCTCCAGGCAGCAGCTCATGTGATTGGTTCAGATGGTGTGTCAGCAGATTGGTGCAAAACTTCTGCTCCGTCCAAGTGATCAGCTCCATCAGCCTGCACGCACGCTCACAGAGCTATCGCTCTCCTGCATCGCTGTGATCAATACGATCAATGGGCCTCACGCACGCACCCGACATTCACCAATACTTCCTGTCTGACAGCCAATGCAGCGCTGTGTCACACCACACGTGGCAGTATTGATCATAGTCATAATAATCATCAGTGTTATTGATTATATTGATGATGTTGGTATGAGTCATTCATGGCTTTGTAAACAGTGAACATGATACACACTGTGTGTGTGTGTGTGTTACTGTGTGTGTGTGTGTGTGTGTGTGTGATATCGGGTGACGTCACACACCTGAGCGTCATCATCAGTGATCACACAAACCCTGAAGAGCCGCTTTCAGTCACAACAGAAACACACACTCCAGCTGCTTTGTCCAATAGGTAATCAGGGTCATGGGGGGCGGAGCCTATTCCAGCTCCACTGTTTAAGTTTTTCCACTTCCCCCTCTGACAGTTCAGCCCTCCTGATTTCCTGCTGTGACAGTCTGGTGCACCTGTGTCCTTATATGGAGCGTGTGGGCGTGGTTACACGCACCCTTATATATGACTCAATACATCTGTGAGTAACAACTCTCATCTCCCCTTACAGGAGAGCCCGCCTCCTTCACAGGAGAGTCCTCCTCCCCGTGTCCTGCTGGTGGAGGCGTTTTACGGTGGCTCACACAAACAGCTCATTGACGTGTTGAAGGAAAACATCGCCGACTGCTCCGTCTTCACGTTGCCAGCCAAAAAATGGCACTGGAGGGCAAGAACGGCGGCACTCTACTTCAGCCAGACCATCCCCGCCTGCCCGTCATACAGGTGAGACCCAGACAGGTAACACCATCCACAGTTTGACCCTCACTGTGGGGTGGCTGTGGTCTGCATGTAACTAATAAACTGTCTCTACCTGATCTCAGGCTCATCGGCGCCTCATTAACTCTGAGCGCACATGTCCATTAATCACTGACATCATCAAACGAGTGTCACAGCTCAGACTTGGTAGATTTAAGTGGAGGTCTCAGAGGCCAGGCTCAGGTCAGCCAGCTCGCCGCTACCTGAACGAGGACTTACCTGATGACGGCCATGAGGAGGAACCTGAGCGTCAGAGAATAAGCTGCATTGCCTCAGCCGTTGATGCAGAGGAGGGAGGACGGAGGCTCGGGGAACTCCGTCAGTACACGTTATGACTCAGATTAGTAATTAATCAGCAGCTGTGGTCCCTGCAGGGTAAAAACAGCTAATAATACACCACGGCTGGAAATTTAAGCTGTGTCAGAAAGAGCAGAGGACCGCAGATGGAGCCCTGTGGAACGCCGCTTCGTGGAACCTCTTTCCAATCTAGTTTTATTTATCAAGCACTTTGGGACTGTGCAGGATATTTTAAAGTGCTGTACAGTACGTAAGTTAAAAACAGTAGAGTAAAACAAAGCAGCAAAGAAATAAAACACATAATAAACAACGTAAAACGACATAGAATCAAATAAAACAACTAAAATAAAACCAACATGTCACACAGTGTCAAAGGCCTCACTAATCTCTAACGGCAAATCGTTCCACAGTTTTGGAGCTGCTACAGCTAAAGCACGATGTCCTCTAAGTTTGCGCTCAGTCCATTCAGGAGCAGCTGATCAGCTGACCTGAGGGAGCGGGTGGGTGTACAAGGCTGTAGCAGCTCAGAGAGATGAGATGGGGCCAGGCCATGGAGGCCTTTAGATTAGATTAAATTCAACTTTATTGTCATTACACAAGTACAAGTACAGGGCAACGAAATGCAGTTTAGGTCTAACCAGAAGTGCAATAAGCAGCAAGTGCAGGATAAAGGTAAAATAAGTTATGGGTATATACAGGGTGATATGTGCAGGGGAGACTGAATAATATTTACAGATGGATGTACAGTAGTATGTATATAATATACAGTTTGTATTGACTATGAATATTAAATATTTACATATGTATAAATGTAGTGGATATGTACAATGTAGTGCAATGATTATGTGCAAAGATGTGCAAGAATAAATAGTACGGTGGTTATCGGGAGTGTGTGGGGGGGGCAGAGGAGTTCAGCAAGGAAACAGCTCTGGGAAAAAAGCTGTTCCCAAGTCTGCTGGTTCTCATCTGGGGTAGCCTAAAGCGTCTGCCTGAAGGCAGGAGAGAAAACAGTCCGTGGGCAGGGTGGGAGGAGTCCTTAAGAATACTGCGTGCTCGACGCAGACAGTGCTTCCTCTGGATGTCCTCAATGGATGGAAGTGGAGTCCCTGTGATACGCTGGGCAGTTTTCACCACCCTTTGCAGCGCCTTGCGCTCAGCAACAGTGCAGCTCCCATACCACACTGTGAGACAGCTGGTTAGGATGCTCTCTATTGTAGAGCGGTAGAAGTTCACCAGGATGGTTGAGGACAGCTTGTTCTTCTTTAGTGTTCTCAAGAAGAAAAGACGCTGGTGAGCCTTCTTGACCAGGCTGGAGGTGTTAATGGTCCAGGACAGGTCTTCTGAGATGTGGATCCCAGGAACTTGAAGGATGAAACAGGCTCCACAGCCATCCCGTTTATGTGGATGGGATCATGTGGGCCTCTTCTCTCCCTCCTGAAATCCACAATGAGCTCCTTGGTCTTGGTGGTGTTGAGGAGCAGATTATTGTCAGTGCACCAAGTGGCCAGATGCTGGACCTCCTCCCTGTAGGCAGTCTCATCGTTGTTCTTGATGAGACCTATCACCGTGGTGTCGTCTGCAAACTTGATAATGGAGTTCGATCCATATACGGGTCGGCAGTCGTGGGTGAAGAGGGAGTAGAGGAAGGGGCTCAGCACACAGCCCTGTGGTACACCAGTGCTGAGCATGACAGTGGTGGAGCAGATGCGGCCTGACCTTACATGTTGTGGTCTGTTGGTCAGAAAGTCCATAATCCAGTTGCAGAGTGAGGTGTTAATGTCCAGGGCTCTAAGTTTGGTGATTAACTTAGAGGGAATGACAGTGTTAAATGCTGAGCTGAAGTCAACAAACAGCATCCGTGCGTAGGTGTTTTTATTGTCCAGGTGTGTGAGTACAGAGTGCAGCGCTAGGGAGACTGCATCCTCTGTGCTTCTGTTGCTACAGTAAGCAAACTGGTGAGGGTCCAGAGTTGGTGGGAGAAAGTCCTTCAGATTTGTCAGGACTAACCGCTCAAAGCACTTCATAATGATGGGTGTGAGTGCTACAGGTCGGTAGTCATTAAGGCATGTTGGGCTAGAGTTTTTCGGCACTGGCACAATGGAGGTGGATTTAAAGCATGTTGGAACAACTGCTTGGGCGAGGGACATGTTAAAAATGTCTGTGAATACCCCAGCGAGCTGCTCTGCACATGCTCTAAGTACGCGCCCCGGGATGCCGTCTGGTCCAGCAGCCTTGCGTGCGTTGATCCGGCTCAGTGCAGTGCAAACGTCTGAGGAGGTGAGTGTGATGGGTGAGTGGTCAGTTGAGGAGGAGATCCTGACCGCAGGTTGCTTGTTGTCTCTTTCAAAGCGAGCATAAAAGTTATTAAGCTCATTCAAAAAGAGGACATTTGTGGTTATGGGGGTTGAGTTGCTAGGTTTATAGTCTGTAATGGCCTGGATGCCCTGCCACATGCGTTGAGGGTCAGCGTTGGAGA
>VUQR01004760.1:6752-18060 GCA_015108515.1 Hemichromis elongatus
ACAAAAACTTTTTCTCTTGAATCGTTTTGCTCTTTTCTGCCATTTTCAGTAATGTAACCTGTGAGGGATGTTGTCCTACCACTGACACCCTGCAAAGAAGCTTGATTTTAAAAAAGGGAAAAAAGACACCCAAGGGCTAAATTTTTGGTAGCCTATTCATAAATCAGTAATATAGGCATATTCAATATGCAGCTTTTAGTTTAGGAGTGCAAAGAAGAATACTGTCTGATGTATTTCTTGAGAGAATAAGCATGAGTGTGTGTGTGAGTGAGACAAGAGAGTAAGCGTTTATCATTTGACATGCTGTGTGATTGATTGGCATTTAAACTAACAGCTGCAGACCTCAGTGGTGAGCTGTCCCAGTCGTGTAGTGACAGACAGGCTCTGCTTGAGCAGGAGGCTGTAAAAGGTGTTGCTGTTGAATGCCTCCAGATCCACCTGGTGTTCATAATCCCAGAACTCCTCCGAGGTGTCTGTGGAGGCTGCAAAAAAACATAAAGTAACAACAATATACAAAGCACATCCCTATTCCACAACTTATGTCAAGGTGAACTTTGATGAGTTACAGCATTATATGATCTTTTGAAACACGTTATCCTATTTGCAAAATCCTCTCTACTGTTCATTTACAGACACACAGAAGCCTCACTAAACATTTCACATTTTACAAGCATGTAGCAGTTATTTCTCCCTTTTAACAGATATTTCAATATGAAAATGTAACATGGTGGGCAAGAACCAAGATTTCTGGCATAAGAGTTCATTTTAAATCAAGTAACTTATGGAGTTCCCTCAAGATCACTGACATCCATGGACAAGCTGTTCCTGGCTGGTCCTAAAGCTTTTTCAGTTATTGCCCCCATTTTGTGGAATGATCTCCCTGCCCATGTTAGGTTGCCACCCCTGATTGTCTGTTTTTTAAAACACATATTCCTTGGCTTTTAGTTCATAATAAGTCTCTACTTGCTATTTATTCACATTATTATTCTAGTTTTTGTTGTGTTCTTACATTATTTTGTATAGCACTTTATCAAAACAGTGTTTTTAAAAAGGGCTCTATAAATAGATTAGATTGGATGTGAGTTGTTTTTATTTTACTGTCAATGAGAAATCAGGTATGTAAAGAAGTATTTTTCAGCAGGGGTTGGTTGGAAACACTTTACCTTGGGGTTACTGGTGGTGCTACATAAGACGTTACAAGGGTTCTCAATGTCTCAGTGTGTTCTTTCATGTATATTCAAGTGCCATACGTGTGCACTCTGCTGGTGCATTAGTTGAAGTGGAGAAAACCATATTATTTATGTAATGTATTGGGCTTTCCTCGAATGAGTAAAGTGTCAAAGTGTTTACATCTACAGTGTTCCACCTGGTTGAATGGAGCCTTGAGTTATTCTGGATTGTTGGTTTCGATGAGTCTTTCTCTGTGAGATCACACTTGAACCTTTTGATGAGTAGTCATCCATTTGGTAGGCCAGCTGCAGCAAGCGGTACCGTGCTTTGATTGGCTCCTTCTCCGGCCATCCATATTCACGGAACAGGATCTACATAGTACAGAATAATCAGTTACAGTGATACTTTTACATTTCATATATACACATGTGTGTAGACTAACCAGCACTGTCACACATAAACAGAGGACGACCACAGCTCCAAATAATATTCCTACGGTCACCAGCCAGTCTGGCCGGAGTAACAGGTTGCGTCTTCTACTGATTCCCAACCTGGTCAAGTGACGTGGGATGGTAGGGAAGAAGGAGCCCGGCTCATAGCACTGGCCACCTGCAGGCATCACTCGTACGTACTAAATCATGAAAAATAAGTAGTTAAAGTATCGTGGCATAGCAGAAAGTGAGAGAGAATTTGTGTAAATTTACATTTACCACATGCTTATTACTTACTTGTAGCTACATCAAGGAAGTGTTTCGCGTTTGGCTTCTCTAATTGCTTTTAAACTACCTACATTTTATTGTATGAGAGGTAAAGGCGCGAGTGCCAGCAGGGTGGATTTGTGACAGAAGCAGAGCAGCAAGAATGAAATGGAAAGTTTACAAGATCATAGTGAGACCTGCTATGATGCACATTTTGGAGACAGTGGCTCTGGCAAAAAAAACAGGAGGCCAAGCTGGAGGTAGCGAAGCTGCTTAGATTTTTGTTAGGAGTGACTAGAAAGGACAGTGGGTTGATGTGACAGAAGAGGATGTAAGGGATAGAGAAAGTGCAGCAGCCAAAAGAAGAAGACTTAAATTTCATTGTTTGATGGAACAAACATCTGCTTTACCTACTTGCTACTTACTAAAAAGGTGTGGCATCATGTGCATGAATGTCATGATAACTTAGGCTTTAAATGATTTCTTTGAACTGTTCTTTTCCAGGGTGAAATGACTGTATAGAACACATGTTTAATGACTTTAAAATTGAAGAATTGGAGCACAAGCTTGAATTTATTTTGTGTTGTCGTTAACCAACAATAGCATTTGGTTCACTGTCCCTTACAAAATTGCACCTGAAGCTTTTGGTAGCCAACAGCAAGCATATGGCACTTTTCCCACTGGATATTTGACCTCTCTTCTTGGCATAATAGTTCATTTAGATTGGTTGGTTTCAAGTCACAGACCCAGCTTTTAAGTATATTCCACAAATTTTCAATAGAGTTGAGGTTGGGGCTTCAGGAAAGTCATTTCAGAATCTTAATGTTAGCCTGCCTTATCTGTATTTTTGTAAAGTTTGTTACCAAGTGTTTGTGCTCATGGCTGCTCGGTGTAAAGACATATACTCCCGGCTGGCTAAAGACCACGGCAAAGCAGCTCGGAGGAGTCCATGACAATGTCAGCTCTTCTTTTAACTGTCTGAATGCACCCCAGTCAAAGTCGGTGTTTGTGTTGTACAAGTTATCACTGAAAGATATGAATAAGAGAGTTGGGAGAAAATGTGAAAACAAAGAAATGTCAGAAGAAAATGGGTATTAAAACAAGTATCTGGCTTACATGTCATACAGGGGATAGTGACGTGGGTTGACAGTGAACAGTATTACATCACCTAGATGGAGACATGCTACTGGGTTCAAAACTCCACTTAGACTTGACCTTCTTCCTTTTCCATTAATATCAGCCTTATCTCCTCTCTCCATTTCGGTGTCTCCATGACGGATGTTTCTAATACTGACATAATGTTTCCCTGAAAATCCACAATGTGGTGCCCTCATTAAGGCAGCAATTACTTGGGTAAAATTGCTCATGCATTCATTTGTGTTTTCATGATGAGAAAAGATAGTTTTATTATGGCACACCAGCTGAGCTCTGAGAATCCCACTGAGCGGTGTCAGGAAACAGTTGCTCAAGTTCCTTTGGGAGGCCGCTGAGGAGGCCAAGGAAGCCTGCATCTGCAATCAGACAGGAAGAAGACAGATAGAAGGGGGGAGGGGAGTATTAGAGAGTGAGAGAGGGAGTCACAAAGCGATGAAGTGCAGGACATAAAAGGCATTGTGTGTGTCTGTGTCTCCACCTGTTGTTTGAACAATGTGGACAGGACGTGATGACTGGACCCGGCTGCTGCACTGCAGGTTCCCTTGGGAGTCCCACTGTTTAAAAATTGTCTCTAGCACACTGCCTGAGACGCTTGACACCTGAACACACACAATAAGAGTGTTTGCAATTAATAGGTCACTGCAGCTTTGTCTGTAGCTTTCACTTTTGGAGAAATAAAGAGGATTTTGCATAGATGCATGCATATTTTAATGCGGTATTGTACCTAAAACTGTCCATTATCTGATAGTTTCAGTGCAAATGGTACATTATATAGTTATCACACTTTGTCATAAAATAAGGTATGCTCTGTGTTTGTGCTTTGGTGCATGAACAATGCAATTTCTTTTCTTCACCTGATTGTCATAGCTCCACACTAGTCCCATTTCCCCATTGGTCTCGCACTGGAGCTTCAGTTCAGTAGCTGGCCTGCTCCTGCAAAGGCCTCCACATGCAGCTCTGCCAGGAGGCTCTTTACAAACACAAAGGCCCAGCTCCCTATCAAAACCCCTGTAGTCCTCTGCAGTATGGCACACCTGCAGGAAAAAGGCAAAGCAAGAATTAGCTCACAGTTTTTAGTGGTCGCAATTCTAAACAGGAAGAATAGTGAAAACATTGCTAGAGTTGCAGTCAGTAGTTAATGGTTAAATGCTAAGTGGACTTAATATGAGTCTGTGCCAGATAAACTATTGTCAGGTTCATGTAAGAGAGGGCAAAGACATCTGGGTTGTACTCATTAGCCTTGCTTAATATGTTTAGATAGTGTGTTCTGTAAACAGACTGCAGTTTAAAATTGAACTTGTGTCATATATCTTGAGCACGAGTTCCCTCTCTAATGTCATTTTGTGGCGGATACCTTTACCCTACTTTGACTGTATACATCTGAGTATGACATGATTGCACAATGTACAACCTGCTGACTACAGTAAAATGACCACTGGTGTCTGTCCAGGCAGTCTCCATACTGTGTACGGGTTTTTCCGTCTCTGCAGACATCATATTGTTGTTGTACACATATGTCTCCGTTTCCTGTGGTTTGATAGCCGATGGTGCAGTGGCAACGTCCATCACTGGCCTGTGGAAAACTCAGGGAGATAGCAGTTCATGCTGTGGTCAGTTTGTTACCTAATATTCCAAAGTGCTCATTCATTCATTCCTTCATTCATTGACAAACACAGGCACACTGCACATTGAACCTTACTACATATCAGAGTGTTATGATTGCCCAGTCTGAACATTGATTTTCCTGTCCTTCCTTTTTGATACAACTGGATACGCAAACACTGGATATGAGACAAATCTCATATCTGTTAGTCTGAGCTGATGAAAGAATATCTCAACACCTGCGCACACTGCAGCAGGCTAGGAAATTTGAACCTGAAGTGAGGGAACTTGATCTCCATTCAGCTTGAAGCTACAGATTGTTCTGCCGAATGCTTCAGAGGGAAAGTGAGGAAGATACCCTACTGACTTTATAAGTGTTCACCCTGGAACAGGGCTTTCCTAACACAAACAAAATACAAGCTTGAGAAATTTGAGCTTTGGGTTTCATTTATAATGGATGAACTCACAAAACAATAATGGAAGTTGGTGACTAGTGCTGTAAAAAGCTGTGATGTGTCAGATGAAGTCAGATGAAAACAATGGAGAGAACACATAGATACACTTAACCCACAATCTGCACAAACAATCCTTTTATCATGTGAAAAACACTTCAACAAAACAAACCAATGAACAACACCTGAAAACTCTGTCCCTCTCCTTGGCAGATGCAGGTGTCCTGGCCAGGCAAAGGCTGCTGAGCCACTGGACCACAGGGAAGAGAGGAATACAAGCCTGGTCTGGGGCAGTATTGATGGGGAGGACACTTCAGACAGCTGTCCATGGACACAGCTCCAGCATGTGGGCCATATGTTCCTTTAGGACAGGGGATTGGAGTGGGGCTCCCCAGTGGGCAGTAGAAACCTAATAGAAACAGTAGTATCCTGTCATACACACACATGCATTTTTCCTTATTCTGTTTATTTTTGGTGTTGTTGTAATGTTTTCCAGAATAATACCACTTTATTATGCACTCATAACAGCCTACCTGGCTGACAGGGTGTCCTCTCTTGGTTATGTCCACTGAAGTTGTTTCCACGAGCCACAGTTACCAGCACAGAAGCAAACAGCCACCACAGAGAAGCTAGCCCCGAGCATCTGCATGTTTGCTGCATTGTTAATATGTCAACCATCGAAGTAATAAACCAGATGAAGAGCAATCCCAACTCTATTCCAGAGTGTAGGGGGAAAAATAAATAGAGTTTGATCAGCGACCCTTGTTTTCATCATAGACTGGAAAGTACTTCTAGAGATGCTGCAAACCCACAGAGATGCAAGGTAAGTAGTGTGCTAGTTAATCTGCATAACTTTCAATGGCTTGCTGAAAAATTTATAAGGCAAGTAAGGTAAGGTGACAGTAAGAGTGGAGTGACTGGTCACTGGTGGAAAGCAGCAAGGAAAACAGACTGATGCTGCCTGATCATATTACCGCTTTTGTTCTTCTCAATGCTACCATGATACTGATTAATGATTTGGCTCCGGATGTACACCAACGCAGCTTTGCTTTATAGGAGTCTACTGAGAATGACGTGCATCTCATCTATGGGAGGATATCAATGAAATGTTTGTATAGAAATGCCACTGCAGATTCTGCTTACAGGTCAAATTCTTTATTGATTTCCTTATTGATTCCTGAAAAAATGTAAATCTGCACGAGTTTTCAGGGTCATCGCAGCTTCATTATCTCTCCGTTTAAACACAGTGTGGACACACAGAAGAATAAAGGCTTCCAAGAAACTGGGGTGTATAAAAGCTCTGCTGCTCCGAATGTCACATCATTGTTTTGCAACGTCAGACTGTCAGAAAAACACACCAGCATTGAAAGAAAGAACAGAGAATCCAGAGGCCTGTTATTTCCATAATCTTTTTAACTACCATTCCCATTCACAGAGGTAACTTTTAAATACACATAGTATGACAAGTATGGTATGGATAACTGATCAAGATCAAGAGTCTGTTATTGTGCAAGCCAGCTTCTGCTTTAGCTTCACCTGCAGATGGACCAGTCTCACAAAGCTGTCGAATGCTTCATTGTCCGTTTGTGTTTACTTTGTGATAGCTGCTGCAAATGAGCTGAAAGTGGAATGAAACTAAGGTCAAGGTCTGTGTGGCTCAAAAGTGATGGATCATTTGCATCAATAAATGCCACTTTTATCTGTGAACTGATTAAATTGTGCATTGATTACCAGTAATCCAGTTTATTATTATATAAAGTGTAATGATCTGACCAGTTATTTCCATTCAATTTTATCTAATGTTGAGCAATAGCATGATTTTCTAGAAATATAAACTCAGCTCACCATATATGCGTGACAAGAGTCACATATGCTCAAACCTCAACTCTTCAGTGCAAAGAGGAGTCAGCAGGTCTGTTTTTGTGTAACTAAAGTCTTTCTCACTATGTGCTGTTTTTGTAGTGAAATAGATGTTGGACTTTAGATAATATGAATAACCTAGATATTTCACTAGGGTAGCCGTGAACTATGCTCTTCTGATGACTACTCGCAACTTATCTAACTGAGCTGCATTAAACTTTCACCCACATATGCATGTCACTGGTGTAAAAAGCTGCACATTTCACTTACAAATGTTTAAAAAAGAACCAAAACCAGTAAACGTGGCCAACAAAGAACTGCTAAATAATATAATATATTTTATTACCAGCAGCATAAAAATATAAAAAGCAAAAGCAACTCAAAAATGTTAAAAAAAATGTAGAAATTCAAGTGATTCATGCAGCCTTGAAACTTGTAAAAATAAATAAATAAATTTAAAAGGACTTTAGCAGTGTTTACATGGGCTGTGGGCTGTTTTGTTCTCTTTTTACTAGCAGCACAAACACTGATTTGTAAACTCTTCTCTGTCAAGCATCCAAAACAATCCACGATAAACCAAAGTTTTGTGAACTGGTCCAAAATGCATTTCGCTGAACTCTTACACAATTTAAAGACTACAAAATACACAACAAACAACTTTTTGTCAACAATGATGCATAAAAAGCCATAACCTTGACTGCAAGTCAAACAAGTTACTCAGTGCAAATATTCATGTAGTCTGGTTTCTTGTTAAATGGGCCTTTGACGTAAAAAGACGGAAATCAGGCCAAAGTTCACATGTGTCTGTGAATGAACTTGTTCAACTTGTTTTGGGTCACCCTAATAAATCCAAACCCCTATTTTTTTCTTCAGTCTTGCACTGACTGCAAGAATTAAAGGTAAAATGTCCACATCTGGGAGGAATGAGACCTTTCCGTGACCTATAGACTGACGTTTACCTCTTGCACAGATTACCCAACTTTCTTCCTCTTTTTGTTTTTTAACGTTTAAGTGAAGACAAAGACAGTTTAAGGCCTTTAGAACAAAAGAATGAAAGAGGCAGTTAGTAAAGACCAGATTCTTTGTCTAATATATCCACTGCTCTTCATTTGTACATCTGTGCCAACCATCTCAATCTTACCTCTCTAACTTTGTCTGTCAGTCTGATAGACTCAACCTGGTCACTTCCAGTGAAAATCTTCATTTTTGCCATCTTCACCTGAACTTCCTGTGAACTGAATCTAAAAAATTGTGCCACAAAGAGAGGTTGTTTTTCCATCTTTAAAGAAGTGGATACAGCCACTGGTTGTGCATGAATGAACATGGTCATGTTGCTGTGTCAGCCATGCTGTTCATGCAGGCGAACAGAAGACAGCTGGCCATCCACCAACCCCACAGCTACATTAACTTTCACTTCGCAGGTTTATGAAAGTCATCCAAGCTGCCATAGGGTGGGAAGTTTATCCCCCCCTCGGTATACTGACACTCAACTATTCATAGCAAATTTAGTGTAACCAGTTAAACTAACATACATGTATTTGAATTTTGGGAGGAAGCCTGAGTACCTAATAGAACCCATGCAAGCGCAGGGACAACATGTAAACTTCACACCAAATGGCCGTAGCCAATCTCAGACTCTCAGACTCAAACTCCGGCACACCAATAAGCTGTCCTTTCATTAAAAAACATGTAGTCATGCAGTCTGGACTAGTTCATTATAATGTGAGCTTTGAGCTGCCTCTTGTGCAGTGTAAACTTAACCACTGGGTTTGTAGACTCTTTTGAAGCCTTGAGTTTTTGCATTTTAATAATTAATAACTGAAACAAGAGGTCCTGTCTAAACTTTGCATGTAATGCAAAGGTACAAGATGAAACTAGCACTCGCTAGCTAGCTTGGCTGTTAAGGTCTTCATATGATGAACATCAGACTTCTTTAAGTATACTTAAGTATAATCTTGAAAGCTGCTTTTAGGTGCTCCGGATGTTATCAGTTATCTCCTGTGACAGTGTAAAAGGGGCAAAGGTAGAAAATACTGCCATAAATAGGCCGGGCTACACCTTTGTTACTTGAAATCATGACTTCTCAATCACAAGGTAGCCACAACATATAGCAAACACATCTAACTGACATTTTTCTGCACTAAATGCAACTATATTTTAAAAATTGAGCCCAAGCTGTATTGAAACGAGTGTCTGAGGCCAGAAGCTAATGTGGTATCAAATCAAATGAGAAAAATGTTTTCTCAGAGTTCAGGACAATCAGATTCTTTATTTTCTCTTTTTCACTAGTGCCGTCAGGCTTTGCTGGCTATCAGGGTTACAAGTTTAATACACTTTCAAGTATTGCAGACCTAAAGGCCACTTCTAATGTAGACTTTTTTTTTTTACTCAAGATTGCAAAGGTGTTGTTGAGCTGTGCAGGAAACATTTTTATTCTTTTTTTTTTTTAAAGCTCTTAAATCACCTCTGACACTTCAATCTGATTTCATTACAACTATGCAGCAAAGAAATCTGGGTACATTTTATAGCAGCTAAAGAGTGGACATACAGGCATGACATCATCTCATGTGTATGTGTATATGTGTGTGTATGTGTATATATGTTGTTCTATCATCAGTGTGACCCTCCACGTGTTGACTGTTGACATAAGCAGAGTTGGGGCAGCTGCTCTGATAACAAGGACTTTATAAGTCAGATGAGATGAGCAGTCAGCCCACACACCCCTGATACTCAGGTAAAGACACACTTCCACACATACCGTGCTTATTTTTGTTCAAATGTGCTTGTATTTATATGGTTTGAGGGTAAAATTCTAATATATTTCTATCATCTGTCCTACAACAGAAAGATGAACGTGTATTTAAAAGTTTTCGTCTTTGCTGTGTCCTTCCTGACAACTTCAGGTATGTTTTTCTTATCCTTTTCTCCTTTTTCTTCATTTTGCCATGTGTTTCTTTATTTATGTAGATTTATGCTTTTTTAAACTATAGGATACCCACTACACAGTGACAGCAGAGAGCCAACTTGGTCTGACGGAAAGACCAACCAAGCTCATGACAAGGCAGACCTCACAAAAGATTTGCAGTAAGTTGTCTTCATGAACGAACATATCTTTAGGATGTAAATACATTTGCAAACATAAATACTTGCTCACTACTATCCTGTAGCATATAATCTGTCTTCAGGTGTTATAATCCAGTTCTTCTCTCTTGATTTCTGCAGAAGGGTTTACAAGAGCAGCATAGACAGCAGTGCACTTTACAACCAGGAACATGATGAAAATCCTGTGACAGAGGAAATGCAGCGCAAGCTTGCCATGGAGTCGGAGCGTCTGCGCATTCGTCTGCGTCAAGAGCTGGTGGAGCTGCGAGAGAGGCTGTCCCCATCTTCGGCGCGTCCCAGTTCCCGCCTGGCCAGCATGAGGGAACGCTTAACTCCCCTGACTCAGCAGCTCCAAGGCTCTCTTAGTACCAACAGCCAAGATCTGTGCAGCCAGCTGAGTCTCTATCTACAGGCTTTAGACACAGCTGACGCTCCGGAGGAGGCTCGTCCGTCTCTGTATCAGGAAGCCTTCAAGTGGATGAGCCAATCCCTGGAGCACAGCGGTTTTAAGTTTGCTAACACCATCAGTGACTTTTATACTAAAGCAACTGGAGTGATTGAACATCTGAAACAGACTAGCGATCATGAAGAAGAGCCAAGCGCATTAAATGTATGGCTGGAAATGAGCTCCAAGTTGGGACAGGAAGTGAGTTCACTTAAAGAGGAGGCACAGAGCAGGGTGGAGGCCCTGAAAGCACAGCTTTCTGCAGCGTTACAATCTGCACAACCTCAAACGGCAGAAATGAGAGGCAGCATAGAGCAGTTCTGCCAAAATGCATCAATGCAGGTCCAAGTGCTTGAAGCCCGAATGGAAAGGCTGTTTACAGAGCCGGAAAAGGAGCTTGTGGTCCCAAGAGCTTCCAGCGTGACTTCTTCTTCATTTATACTCCAAAGTGGCTCTTTGCCGGAGGACTTTTCAGTTAGGCTCTCTGCTCTGATCCAGGACATTATGCAGTCAATGCAGTGACAACAAA
This sequence comes from Hemichromis elongatus, assembly GCA_015108515.1. Lineage (NCBI taxonomy): Eukaryota > Metazoa > Chordata > Actinopteri > Cichliformes > Cichlidae > Hemichromis > Hemichromis elongatus. The sequence continues at coordinate 17,766 of VUQR01004760.1, forward strand.
AATCTCTATTCTTTTTCATTTATTTGTTTGTTTGTTGCCATCGTGGCAGCACAGTGAGTATGTTGTAAATATGTCTGAATGTATGAATTTGATGCATTTGTTTCATTCTGTATGTGACCGAGTGAGAATTTGTCAATATGTATTATATATATATATGTGTGTGTGTGTGTGTGTGTGTGTGTGTGTGTGTGTGTGTGTGTGTGTGTATATATATCTGTGTATGTGTATGTGTGTGTATATATATATGTATAGTCCAAAAATCAAAGATGTGCTTACCTACAATTTGAATGTTGCA
>VUQR01004761.1:13637-27355 GCA_015108515.1 Hemichromis elongatus
TAAGCCACCCCCCCCCCCCCCCCCCCCCCCTTGAATCACGTACACACCGAGCTGTTTTCACTTAATCCACCAAAGCTGATCAGATTTTAAAGCCTGTATATTAATTTCAGATAATGCAACTATACTGGAAGTCACTCATGATCGGATGTTGAACTGGAAGTGTCAAAGGGAAACGTGAAGAGAAGAAGAAATATTAAGGATCATGATAAGCATTATTTGTTGCTGCATTTTGGAACTAAAGTATTTTAATCTTCTTGTAAAACGAGTGATTTATAGGAGACTCGATTGTTTTTTAGATGACTTGAAGGCAAACCTGAAAATTAACCGGCTCAGAAACAGGTTATGTTCCAGATAAGAGCTCACCGGGTATGACATCACTGCCTGCTGACTAATCAATTTTCTGGAAAACAGCATCACGTCCTGGAAAACCCCTCAGAGTTGTGCATGGACAGTGCGATGGTCTAGGGTTTTTCCATAGTGTCTAATGTGTTTGTGTTGTCCTGATGCAACTTTTTTTTTTTTTTTTTAACTTACAATAATTTATGTGTGCGTGTTGATATCGGATCCTAAAACAGGCCATGTATTTGCAGTAGTGGACACTACATCAACTTAGCAAATGGTTGAATATGCTTTTTAAAATTTTATTTAACTTAGGCTGCTCTCAGATGCATGCTTGTTATTTGTCACATGCTGCTAATGCACTTTCATATAAACGGCTTAACTAGCAAACCCCAGTGTTATCTGCTTATCCATCTGATAACCATTTCTGTGTGACTGCTGAACCTGATTGCTGATAGGTGAAGACGAATTACAGGAAGATACTCTGGGTATGCTGAACTTGAAGCGCCCCGTCCGAGCCTCTTGCTCTCTCTCCTGACTTAAATGCTACTCTTTGCAGTTGACTCCAATCAGCAATCAGGCAAGCGCACTTCAGATCAAGTAGAGGAGTGTACTTGGAGTTCATACTATTCTTTTTAAGTTACTCTTTAGTTGTTTTGATCCACATGTCTTTGTTTTTGATGGTGACAACAGCTTTAGTTTTATTGATAATAACTGTTTAGTTTTTTTTAATTCTTAGTCTCCTTTTTCAACTTGGGCACTTTTATTGTTACTGTGTCACATCTCAGATCAAGTATAGCTTAAGAGAGCATGGAGGCTATGACCTAAGTAAGACATGGTAGAGCAGCAGGGTGTGCAGACGACTTCCACATGGGAGAGTAGGGTTTGAATTCCATTCAAGTTAGTGGGAGGAGCTTAGAACTATCATTGGTCGCCATTTTTTGCCACTGTGCAGATTAAAGTCATGCTGATTCCCACAAAGCATAGAGAAAACCATGAATTCACCAGAACCAAGATCCTGTACACGCATGAGTGGACATGCACACGAGATAACTCACACATGCTCCCGGTGGCAGTCTATGATCTCGTTTCTAATGGCATCCTGGTCGGGCAGATACTTGTTGTGAAGGAGGTGCTGCCAGCTCTGGGTCTCATCAAAGTCTCCGATCTCAGCTGGTGGAGGGAAAAGAAGATGGATACTTGTTTAAAGTGAGGACGAGGAAGGTTAGGAGCCGATTAAATAAAGATGCAGAGTGTTGAGGGGGAAAACAAAGAGTTAAAAGGTAATGTCTTCATCCACACACCAACCTTGGCCACTCTGTTGTAGATGACATGTGTTGATGCATGCGTCCCAATCTGTTCTATACCAGCAGTAATAAACCACACATACTGTACCGCCCGCAGGAGCACATGGAGGCTGAGCACTGACAGTTGCTATGACAACTGAGCAATATCCTTCAGTATACAGCGCTGTACCTTAGCAGCATCTGAAAGACCGAGTCAAGTTCCTATATCCTCCATATACAGAGCTGAGTTACAATGGTCACTGTGATGAATCCAGACAGTAAAGTCTGCATCCTATACACGGCCAAAAGCTCACACTTCATTCAAATATAATGCTTTCAAATATAAATGAGAGGTGATTGAGATTATAATGCTATAGCGGTTCCCCTTAGTATTACTGAAAGTGTTGAAGGCAGTTTTTTAATGATGTTCTTTGTCATTTATTAGGTTTAAACCACAGTAAATGGTGCTGAAATGGCCCCCACGGGTAATATCTGTAATGTGTCTGTTGACTTACAGTCACTCATCTACATAAGTAAAGCATTTACAGGCCAAAGATCTTTTGAGACAGGAAAAATGTAATAACTATTAAAAGCTATCTGCATATGAATATGCAGTATCTGCAGGCAAGTAACCCATCAGATTTAAGCAAGCAAGAGGGGCCATATCTGGTGAAATGCAGTCAACTACTGTTTGATGAAGAGCAGCTAGTCTTGAAAAATGATAGCGAAAGCCCCCAAATATCAGCAGTCTTCACAGAGGCACCAAAGGATAGCTGATGACTTCAGAGACAGCAAAGAATCTAACATTCCTCAACACGAAAGGCATTTACAGGGTGGCACAATGGCCTATAGCCTGGCATTTGTCATGTGAAGAAGGAAAGGAAGCTGTGAGCAAAAAGAGTGCTTTTTCTGCCTTGAAAGGCTCCATCATTTCCACCCACTTTGCTGCTGAAGTGTTAATGAATAACCCAAGTAACCAGTGAGTGGTAATCCAATAATACAGGATCATTTTTCCTCTTATATTACAGATTTATGCCTTCTTATTCAGTCTAACACCATCTCAGACATAAAATTATGTTCAACCTCGAGTTTAATTTATTCCCGTTTAATTTGCATACATACTTTTTGCAAAGCGTGGCTTTTAATTTATTCTTTTTCTTTTCTCTCTGCACTGATGCAAATTAAAAATTAAAGTTATACGACTCGATACAGCTGCTGTGATTATTAACGATAGCCCTGAACTGTGAAGGCAAAAAGGAACCCGCTCAACAACCTCTGCATATTTTATTTCGTTTTGTTTTCTAGCCACTGGCTGCTGTTATGATTTGACGACATTCACAGCATGTCAAAATCATCCAAAAAGAGGCTCATTTGTGTGCTTCAAGCACCTTCCAAGTGTCAAACTCTAGAATACCTTTTGTGTAAAAACTCACACTGAATAATGTGGGAGACCATGAGAGCGGCGCTTGTGTCATTGCAGATGAGACGACCACAGGCCAGGTCGTGCTTAATCTGGAGAGCAAACAGATACCTGAAGGAAACAAAAAACAGAGAGAGATAGTGGAGATGGAGGGAAAGGAAGATGAAAAACAGAAGTTGGAAAGGGAGCAGTAACAGGGGTAAATGCACACTCCATAAACGCAGCAGCTTACAATGTTAAAGACAATCCCATAACCATTAAAGTGATGGCATTTAAAGGGAAACCCTGTGCACGCCTGCTGCTTTGCATCTACTACCTTCAAACTGACTGTGGCTCCATCTAAGACAAATTTTTTTTTAAATGAAAGTAAAGAGGCCCATAGTTGGAGCACGTCAGGATTCACGTGAACGGCATCACCAGAAAAAGTATTCAAGGTGAAGAGGATATCCAGAATCCAGCATTTAAACCTGATTCGCTGCCTTTCTATTTACTGTATGTGGGCAAACAGTTGACTGCATTCAGACTGTATCCATAAGAGAGTGTGATCACTGATCCGCAGCACCTTTTAATGTGAAATCCAGTTCGACTGTTTTGCTGCGCGATTACCTCGCTGGTAAAGTTAATGAGGCTTTCAGAGCAGAATGTTATTACACAAGAGAGCTGCACTTATTTAGACTGAACTATATATCAGGGCAATACAGTTTAACAAATAGACTTGGAGTAGCACGGTTATTGGGCCGGATCCCATTTATGATTTCAATTCAGTTTCATTCTCCCCCCTTGAAGGGAGACAGCACATAATTGCTTGTGATGGCAGGTACTAGTAACAACTCAATCAGTAAAAATTCACACAATTTCTTTTTATGCATCTCCTTCAAACTTCACAACCAAATACCAGGCTTCAGGGGTCACGAGTACCCAGGAGGACTAAGCATTTGACCTTACTGAGTAAGGGCATGGAGGGCACTGTACAATACAGTTTATATTTTTGATATGAAACAGTGTCAGCATGTTGTAATTTAAAAAAAAACAAAACAAAACACACAACATAAAAGTTTTTGTTTCTGTTGTTGTTTCTCTGAGTGCTCTGGTTTATACAGCACCAGATAACGACAAAAGTAATACCACCGGTTGGGGGTAAAGGTTCAGTAATCAGCAGCTAATAGGAGGCTTGATATACACACAAGGAAGCGTTTCTTCCGTCCGTCCATCTACATATTTACTCTTCAAAGGAAACACTGACAGCGGCAACGCTGTGGGAGCCAAACAAAAGAGGACAAAAACGACTATGTGCAGACTTCATGTTTGTTCATCCACTTTCACAATTGAAGATGATATGAGGTCAGTGGAATAATCTCTCCTACTTTTATCTACAGCGAGCTGGTGACAGCGATCAACTGTAAGATGTAGGATTTTACTACAGCAGGTATAACTTTGTCTACATTTAGTGCTTCCTAATTTGCTGTCATCTTAAGCCCAGCTGGGTGGCTGTGAGAGTGTCAGCACCATGGGAAAAATGTGGAAGGTCAGATAATCGCCCTATTTATGTTTTGGCCAAGTGACAGAAAATTCCTGCTTTAGCGTGTGTCCTGAATCAGCTCTGACAAACAGAAACAGTCCAGCGGGGTCCCGCCAGGATTCGTCAGACTAAACTAAACAAGAAGGCAGAGTAGATGGTCTGCAGATAACGCTACGCTTTCTAAACAAGTATGTTGAAAAGAACACTTTTAGGTGGGATTTAGGGGGGAAAAAAAAGAGATTAGTTTTCCAGATAAAATGCATCTTCCAACTAAACTATGAATACAAAGCCAGAAGTGGTCAGAGCATTTGTATTTCTTTGAAATACCAAAAGGTTTATTGAGCCTTGTTCCCAGATGACAAAAATATGTTTGGGTCCAGAAAAGACAAAATGGCTCATTTGATGTTAGGCATATAAATGTGTTATAAATGCAAAGGGTCTGACCAAAAACAACAAGCAGCAGAAAACAACAAGAGTACAAGACTTCGGCTTCATGTTTGGATGCAGCTGTAAATCATAAATTGTCCTTAAAAATTCCCGCTGAAGGACTGAAATCACTCCGGCAAGACAGGAAACCAAATGCAGAACAGCATGTCTTTTAATTCGGGAGCTTCTTCTTCAGATAGGTTTGGTTTCTGCGACGGGAAGACCTACCGAGTCAGCTCCTCCATGAGCTGCGTGTGGTCAGGAGGAAAGAACTTCACCACAAAACGAAGGATGGTGTTTTTAGGCCCTGGAGGAGGGAAATAACGGGATGTGGTTAGGAAGAACAAGACAGAGTAAAGAGATGCAGAAAGGCTGCAGAGGAAATACCTGTTTACTACTATTAGTGGGAGTGTCTAATGTCTGAGTTAGGAAGAGTTTGGATTTGTGTGTAAGTATAAAGCACAGAGGCCTTTAAAGAATAAAAGAAGAGATGGGATCTGGGGGTTACTTACGTCTGATCTGCTTCAGTGTCGGCTTCAAAAGATCCAGCCACACCTGCGGGCATCAGGGAACAGCTTTACTTTCATTTCAGTGTTTTAAAGACGGATACCTGATTTTCATCTCCAGCTACAAAAACAATTCATTTTTAACTCATGTGCACGTTTGTTCCAGCTGTGAGAAAAGATCATTTCACTGGAAATATTAAAGACTCTTTTTGTGTAACCTGAGCTCCATCGTGTAGCAGACATCACGTGATAATTTCTAGCCTTTAAACTCCTGGATCTGTTTATTTTATCTCATGTAATTTCCTTCAAGTGGTTCAGTTCAGGTTTCATGGGTCCACAGTTTATAATAATTCCCAAATCTGATGGACACTTTCTAAAAAGAGCTATTTTCAACTGTAATTTGCTAACAGAAGAAAAACCAGAATTTCTTTCAAATAAAATAAGTTATAACTCTATTATGTCAATTATGTATTAAAATAACATATATTCATTCTTCTCCTGTTTAAAAAAACTGAACTGCACATTTGCCATGGACATTTTTTAATGTGCATTTTCTAAATGACTGGTGCATGCCCATACTACAGCAGTGTTTGGTCTGTGACATTAGTCCACTATAAGGTCAGGCAACATGACGTGTCATCATATATCACACATAATTCAAGGTGTGTGGATATAATTGAGATGTTGCTGAAACGGCGTGATGCTTTTACAAGGCCCATACTCCTGCATAAATGCTACAAATGGGCAATCTTAGCCCATCATCGTCACTGAAGCATGTTGACAGGCAATTTTTGTTGATATAAGTTACACGTCTGTTGTAAACTTAAAATGACATGATGCTTTTCCAAAGTGTTACATGTGCCTAAATGCTAAAAATGGGTCATCTTGACCTGCTCATAGGTGGTTGCCAGGCAACAACATTACTTTATTATGTTATGATATAGATAAGAACCTTCAGGGGCCTAAGATGTACCTGTGTGCCAGTTTTGGCTGCTCAACTCCCGATCATGTAGGAGGAGCTCCCAGACATTGTGTGAAACCAGTCTTTATATTTCTATAACAAATGCCAAAAGAAAGGCAAGTGAAAAGACTCAAAAAGGGTCCTTATTTAGGGTTTAGAAGTAGCTGAAGCTCAGAACTGTATTAGCACAAAAGATACCACTGAACACGATGGCAGTGTTGTAATGGCTAAGCTATGACCAGATTTAGTGTCTTTGATATACAGCGAAGTTTCGGTTTGGGCGAGCTGCTTGACGGACGGCCTCATATGCATGTGGGTCTGCTTTCTCAGTGTTTCTCTTGACAAAGTTGTGATCATTTCTTCAGCATTACATCATTTGTTCCATTGATCCACTTCAAAACAACAGCTCTCATGCCCGAGGCACTGGTAAGCACAGCGACCGCCTGTGTTTAAATACATTTAAGTGCTTGTGTTGGTGTGTTTCGACCGAATGGATTGGTCCATCTCTGAGTTACAGTTGTCTTGCAGCCACATTCTCCTTTATTACAAGTTTGTTTGCTTTTTTATTTAATAAATTACACTAATAGAGAGTGAAGTAAACAAAAGGATCAAACTACTGAGAGCAACATACAGCAAGTCTACAAAACATAATTCAGCCAGCTGCTGCTTTTTGGAGCATGGAAAACCTAAATCCAGCCTCATTTATTCCTGAAACACTTCTCACACAAATGTGGTTACCAAAAAAAAGAAAAATATTATATTTATTTGTGAAGTTTCTCTCCCCCCGCTCTAGTTTTCACCATGTCCTAAGCCTTCACACACACACGCACCGACACACACTCAACAGCGTGATAAAGCTTTCCTAAGTGTTTGTTAATATAAAACTGAAGAGCATGACTTTCTTCCACATTTGTGTTTGACAAACCAAAGAGTGCCAAGGGGGAAAAACACAGAATGAGAAGTTTGTTACAGAGTTTCCCTGAGGCACCTCAAGCGCCTCCATTATACGTGACTGAACACAACCTCAACGACACACACTGTGTACCCTTGTGATTAAAGCTAAAGTTAGCTTGTGGCAAGTGAGAAGGAAACTTCAGTTTGAGAGATTTTCCTAGTTAGCAGAGATAAATACGGGTTTAAACAACAGAAATGAGTTAAAAATACTTAAAAGTACTCAATGGTGCAATATGTGTGCATCTTACTGTCATCTTCCGCTGGTCCTGGTACTCCAGTCCAAAATAGTCTCCCTCCACCAGGTTGAGATGGGCACAAGCCAGGTCAAACAGCACTTTACCCGGTGAACGTTGCTAGAAGAGAAAAAACAGTAGATTAAAATAAAGGAAACTGAAGAACACAGCTGGCCAGAAGAAGAAAGCGAGGTGCATACATCAGGTGAGTGCTTATAATGGAATTGATTTTTCAACTTTAAAGTGCCTTAACATCAGAAGTCTCCACATTTGTCTTTTATCTTTCAATAAAATATCTCAAAATATTGTGAGTTGTTACAGTTTTCTAAAACTTCTTCTCACGAACAAACAGCTGACCTTTGACTGATGTGAAGCCTCAGGCTGAGGTCTAATGAACAGCTTCAGGTCAGAGATCAGCTGGAAGCTTTGAGAAATAAGAACAATGCCTCAGAAGAAGTGTGCGGGTAAGCAGCAACACAACACCATCAGCGTTGCTGTTTAATGATGAACTGGCAGAGCAGGGAAAGCACTGTTCAGTTTGCTTCATCAGTAGTACAAGCCTAACAAATCCGAGATTTACTGGATTCCACCATAAAACATGAGAGCCAAACGTGGGGCTAAAATAGACAGACATGGAAACCCTAAATAAGCCCAGAATCATTTTCTCTATGCACTTCACTACCCTGCCAGTCTGCATAGCTTTTGAAAAGTTACAGCATACTATTATGCATTCTTAGGTTGCTCTAGTTAGGTTAATATGCACTTAGAAAGGCACGCATTCCTTACTTTGACAGGCACACACAAACAATGACACATATTCATCTGATTCTTGAAAATTGCACTTTAAGTCAAGATATCACGCTTCACCGGGAGACGAAACATTCAGCGTAGATGCTCTTAAGATTGGGATCTGAAATTTACTATACTGGTGGAGACTAAAATCCAGGTCCCCACGAGTTTGAAGGCATTTTTCACACTCAAAATGTGGTTTTAGTGTCAGGGTTACAATTGGGTTATGGTTAGGTTTAGGGTAAGGGTTAGAGTAAACGGCTAGGGAAAGCATTATGTCACTGAGATGTCCCTACTTAGATAGCAAAACCTGATGTGTTTGTGTGTGTGTGTGTAATGTCCATTTCTCTCTCCAATGATGGTTTGATCATTTTCCTTTCACCAGCAACAAATATTCCCAAGCAAATTAAAAGAAAATAAAAAAGGGGAAGGGCAAGAAGAAAACATCAAAAGAGCAAAATTCAGAAATGGGCTAAAAAAATACTTAATTTCCTTCCATTAGTTCAGTTCAATTCAGTTTTATTTATAATGCAAAAAATTACAAAAACAGTTGCCTCAAGGAGTATTCTAATGTAAGGTATAGACCCTACAATAACACAAAGAAAATCCCGACAATCAAATGACCCTCAATGAGCACTTTGAGACAAAAAGGAAGAAATCTCCTTAAGAAATCTTTGAGATTGTGTCTGTAGATTTCCAAAAGAGTCACACCTTTAAAATGTAATTGCAATTTGGCTTTGACCTTATATTGAACCTATGCTGCTCTCTATAGTACCCTTAAAACATTTGTAAACTCAGCTTCTACAAGGAAATTTAAACATTTATACACGACTTCCTTCTAAATATTGAATAAAGGGCGATTGGGGGCTGATCCATGAATCCAATTTAGTTTATGGTTTTTGCTTCTAGCAATAACAAAAACGAGTTAATAAAGCTAAAAGGATGACTCTGCTGCATTCATTCAGCGGTTATGCAATGTTTTGTTTCTTTACAGCAGTGCACTTCTGTCCTTTGTTGAAAGCTGAAACTCGTTCACCGTTTAGTTCAGACTGAGCCAAGACGTTCCAGGGGGAAAATAAACTTTTATCAGCAGATTTATTTAAGGGCCTTAAAGCTCTAATCGTTGTGGGTGAACCAGTGGAAACTCTAGGTGCGCTCCCTGTGGCTCCTGTGCAGGTCATGTGAGGAAAGTGAGCCCGCTCCCACCTGGGCCTCCATCTGGGCCCCGCAGGTGCACTTGCAAGGTGAGCTTCAAGGTCAAAAACACTCCAATTCTACCATCACCCATCTAAATATTTAGTTTTTGACTGAGTTTGGTCTAAAATTTAAATTTAGTGGTTGTAATAGACACTTCAATAATGGAAAGATGTTTCTAAAGTTGGCGAATGACTAATCATCAAAGAATAAACGTGACCTCAATAATAAACTAAATAATCACGATTGGCACAATCAGTTTGTCATTGTTGTATATTTAACCATTTAGGAGCTTTTGTTTATTTAAGGCTTTTTTTTCTTGGTGTTGTACTGTTTGGACCTCCGTACAGATAATGTGCGCTTACAAGGAGGACAAAGAATTAGAAGTAATAATCTGCCTGACACAGAACAGGCTTTATACTTTAAAAGTACATATAAACACATATGTTATGCTGTAGGTAGAAAGGAAAATATAGAGGAGGAGTCAGAGCTCTGAAGGTCAATATGCGAGCCAAGTCTGTCACCATCTGGCTACCGCATGTGTCCAAGCGGTCTGCGGGGACACACCAACACACTGTAGTTACCACCGAACACACATGGACACAGCCTGCTGCTGGATATTGAGGACTTGTAGTGAATGTGTGTATGTTTTCACAGAGAGAGTGACAGATGTCACAGCTCATGGTTTTCTGGAGCTTGGACAGGATTCAGGCATGTTCAGTGGTAATCTTGGTTGGGGGGAGGGGGGCGCAAAAACAAGTCCGGGGAGAAAAATCCACCCTTCTCTTTCTTTCTTCTCAACATGTAGCAAGAATATGTTCCTGTTCCTCGCTCTGATGATTGATTTTAACCACTCAGCAATGCCCGTTTGGTTTGTCTGCAGCAGCAGCTATTTGTTTTGTTGTAGCCCACTTCTTTTATCTTCTGGCTGATCCATACAATTCATTTAATTCCATATAACACTTTAAACCATAAGCTTTTAATTTGACCATTTTATCTTTCTTCTCATGTGTTATTGTCTCGAACGCCCTCCGTTAACTAAAAACTTGCATGGAATCTCCTGCACAAAATTTCAAAAATATGGCGGTCCATTTTTCTGCAGTGGAGAGCAATGTTTGGTTTGGAGGAGATGCAGGAGTTTTATCATGTGATCCACGAAACACTCAGCACAGTGAACCACATACTGGTGAGTATGAAGTTGTAGATTTAGACTTAACCAAGTGTTTTGAACCTTTTGAAACAGGGTGCAGCCTCCTCTTAGTGCAAAAAAATCCAAGTGAAATCAAGACTGAATTCCAAGTATGTTTAGGAAAGAAGCAATTTCCTCCAATATCAGCAAGCCCCTCTCCAATAACTATTGTAAGCCAGTGTACATGCACTGGGGAGACACCTCATATCTTATTCATGTAATGCAACACGCTGGAATGCAGATAGGAATGTCACTGAGGGAGCAAAGGTGAAATGTTTATATATCAATACCAGTTATAATAACAGGGCTCACATGTCTCTTCTTACAGATCTTCAGTTTAAACAAAGCAGCAAGTTTCATTAACCAGTTTGTGTTCAGTTTTCTGTCAAAACAGCATGCCGACACTCAAAAGAAATCCCAAATGTAACTTAAACCTTGAAAAAACGAGGAGTTGGAATTAAAAGGTGATAGCTAAAGTGCTGGGAATCGAGGAAAGCAGGATGCCAAACCCGATAGGCGCGGTCAGACTCAGCTCTTTTTGGGCACTGAAGCAAACCTCTAAAAACAACATGCAGTAGCTGGCAAACTTCACTAAACCTGGTCCACAGAGTGCCAAAAGAAGCCGGTTTCAGACTTCAAAGTTGTGTGCAGAAAGGGGAAATGCTGCGAGCTCTGTTAAATCCACTTTTAATATAAGGTTATCAAGAATTTCTTTTTGGTTTACTGTAAATTTTCATGGTGTTTTAATTTCACTCACTGGTTTCAGATGTAGGAAGCAAAAGAGGGAAGTGGGATAATGCAAAACAAAACTGTGAAAGAACCAACTGTCAGTGTGATGCCTGACAAAAGGCACTGCTGCATTTTGATGAAATCAGAATGTAGCCACTGATTTGATGACTGCAGCCATCTTGGTTTTCTGGAACTGAATGTGACCACGATATTTATATACAAGGGGAGTTTCAAAGTCAGCAAAACTAGCCAACTTTGCTAACAAGGTGCATTTGTTTATGTTTCTCGTATGACTCAAGAGTTTCTTGCCACATTGAATGAAACCACTTCAACCACTGGTTGCTATGGAAAAATTGTATAAAAAGTGTATTTCCTGACTTGTTGGTAGTGGCTCTTGGAGGAGGTTTCTGGCTATCGCTGGTTTAAACAGATTTCAAAGAAGGTGCAGCACCAACATTCTTCTACTGAGCACTATGGTTGTTAGTGGATTGTCACAGTTCCCTACAGTTTTTCCATGTTTGTCTATAAAAACTCGCTAACTACTACCCAAGTTATAATAAAACATGAAAAAGTACAAAAGGAGTTGGTTAGCCTTCAAAGTAAAAGTTGTGCATTTTGATACACTGGCTACAGCGCAGAGGAATCACTTTGAAGTAAACCCCAGCTCAGAAAGTTGCTGGACGGTGTTTGGAGACAAGTCCGTCACTAGCATTCAAATTATGACCACAGCTATACGCTAACAACCAAAGCAACCACAGAGAGGATTTTGCCAACTGGCTGGTGAAAATACATTTTTCTCAAGTGATGGGTGGTTCCCAGCAGGTCTATGTGACAGAGGCTCTAGCCATCATTTCCCCTACAATTGCCATCGGCCTCCAGCAACCACTCACAGCAGGTTGGGTAATAGTAATTTTTCCCTCATTTAGGTGGTTGCCAGTTGCTGGATCCTTATTCACGTAATCCTTCACTGTCCCCACGCCCAAAATGGTGTATAGGTTATAGTCATGTGGTTAGTCGTGACATGTCTACAAAACCCTAGTATTAAACTGGATGTTAATTTTGGCTAGCCAAACCAAACAGACTTAAAACAAAATAAACGCATCCACAGTGAAACTAAACAACTAACTTGAAGTGGGCTTTAGTACAGCTACACACTGAACATGAGAAAAAATGATTTTATTCAGTGTGGTTGCTGCACATCTCTTGGCCTTGATACAATTTTAACAGGCAAGTTAAAAACAAAACACAAAAAACAGAAGCTGTGTGAATCCCAGTTTTTTTCTTTGAACCAATCTGTAGAGAGACTTTAAAAGGTTGACTTTTCCAAGAGGTCCAAAGTTCGCTGCTTTTTTCAAGCCAAATTTCTGTTCAAAATTAATTTCCATAAATAGGAGAAAAAGGAGAAACTCTAGATTAAACAGTCAAAACATGATAAAAGTCTCAGCTGGTGTTAAATGATAAATTCTAGCATTGCATCCCATTTTAGTATTAAAATTTTACTCTCAGTTCTCCGAACTACTAAAATAGTTCAAGTTCTTTAAAGAGGCTTCAACTCTAGAAAGTGGTACTTAAAAATTGAATAGTAGAGCCGGTTCTCATGACCTCCTCTGATCTTGGCAACAGTCTCAGCAGAGGAAATGGTCATCCAGCTGAGGTCAAACATGATATATATAAGTTACAGCAAGAGGACAGAAATAAGCTTTGTGTCACACAAAGCAATGGACTGAGATACAGAGGATGATAATGGTGGAGCACCTCAAGGCAAATCAAATTCATAGTTTGTTTCCTTTTTCTTTTATAATTTAGGGGGTTGGGTCTAAAAATAAGTATGTTGAAATCATCCAACTGAAGACAGCAGACTGGCCACTGCAGAGCTCAGACTGAGATCCTTTCACTTCAAATCACAATCAGTTCATTCAGCCTCTCCCATCAATGGGGCGTTCTCTGTCGGCCAGAAGCACACAAAGAAGCACATTTTTATCATACTTTATCTTCGGCTATAATTTTGCTCCGATCCATCAGATACAGAATGATGTAAACCCAGAAATATGTGATGCATTAATGACTATAAACATCCTCCAACTCCAGCCTCTAAAAATCAACCTGTGGAGGCCAGTGTTATGTTGCTTACACTCAAGGTCCTTTTTTTTTTTTTAAAAAAAAAGCATGTTTT
>VUQR01004761.1:27375-37507 GCA_015108515.1 Hemichromis elongatus
GTCTTCTAGGGCCCTAGATATATATATGGCTTTTTTCATTTAAGATACTTAGAGATCTCGCAGCGAGCTCCACCAACCTAACTGCCCATCAACCTGTAAACAGTACTGGGATCTGGCGTTAAGTCTGATGGGTATCATTCAACCATATAAGCACAAAAAAAGCATTAAGAAGTCATCACAATAGCTCACACCTTCTTGTAAATGTAGCTAGTGATTAAAAAAAAAAAAACATTGTTTCATTTATGTGAAGCAAAACAAAAAAAAAGAGAAAAAAAGACTTTCCATCAAGTGCATGTCACGAGAAAAGGTCAATGAAACACAGAGGCCTGTCTGCAGCTGTGTGCAGACTGCTTCCTCTTTCTGTTTACCTTTCTTTAGATGACTCAGGCCCTTTTTTGTGCAGCAAACTACACACAAATTATAGAGACGCCCCTTAAAATAATAAAAAATAAATGATGTGTGTTGGGGGGGGGGTTGCATGTCACACCCGAGCATAAAAATATGCATTATGGTCCGCTTGCAGGTTGACTGTGGTGAATCCCATTCAGTGAGGGAATATAAACAAGGCTGGAGTCAACAAGAAGTACCTGAAATCCAAAGCCAGGCACTTAAACCATAATTTCCTTCGGGATTAATAAAGTATATCTCATCTCATCTAAAACTTGCTTGATTGAACTTTAAAAAAAAGTTGCTTGCTTACTTAGAACTTATTTCTGTGTCTTTTGGATTTCCTTTGGAGTTGCTCCAGCACTTGTCTAGTGTCCAGACTTCAGTTAGGCTCTCAGCTTATCAGGAACACTTGCCAATACGATGTCAGAAGGCCTGTCTGTGCGGCTTCCAGCCAAAAAGACGCCCTCACTGTTACCCAGCAAAGTCATCAGCCATCTAAAACGCACTTCCTCTCCCTCGCTGCATTTAAACCAAGACTCTTCTTATGGCACAAGGTCAAAGTCTGGCTAAACTGGGCTGTGGTATATCAAAGTAACTGCTCTCTTTTGTCCCATCCAGTTGCCCTTTAGCCCCTGGAGGCCAATAGCTGAGAAAACCTCTATATATTTAACCAGATTTTTTTTTCTGTGCAATCTTTATTCTCCTTTTATTTTTACTGTCGCTCCTTGGCTGAAGCTCTCTTTGTGTTAGAGGTTAAAAGTTAATGGGAAAGCATAAATTATTACTTCTGGGAGCAAGTCAAAGGACAAAGAAAGGATGCAGATCACTAAATTAGCAAACAAACAAACAACCACACAAACTTCAGCCAGTTACTAATAACCAAGGGCTTAAAAAATGTTTTTAGCCAAATGACCAATGTATATCTCTCTTCCCGATCATCTAAAATCCAAAGTTACCCTTTCATTCACATTCAACCAGCTGATTTTATTATTTATCGTTCAGTTTTCTCTTCACTCTCTCTTTCAGCCTTTTTTTTTTTTTTTTAAAATACCCTGCACCTCACAGCCAAGGCAAATATTCTCACCATCTGCCATGGCGTGCTGAGGGTTTACAGAGAATCCCACAGCGCTGCAGACGCAAATGACCTATGAAACCTAGGAAAAAAGAATGAAGCAAAAAGGTATGGACACCGGTTTTGTTTGGCTGTGATAAACTATAATGTCTGCAGAACAACTGTTTACTTAGGAGGTTTAAATTTACACTCGCCAAGGGAATTTGTAGCATTTTGTAACTTATCAGGCTCTCTGGATATTAAAAATGAAGATTTCCTGTTATACTTAAATACTCCAGTTCATAATTGCACATATGCATGAAACTATTGAAAAAGTCTCGGAGCAAACTGTCATAAATTATGGGAATGTTTGAAAGTTCCTCGCCTATGTAGTCTTAGTCTGGTCTGAAGCAGTCTGACTAATGTTAACAGGGATGGAAACCAGATGGGTGAGAGTGATGATAAGAGCTCTGCGGGGGGAAAGACCAGGAAGAAAAAAGAAAAAAAACACCTCAAAGCTGTTCAGTTTCTTCCTTTAGTGCCCTGCTATGAGTTACCAGCAGGGATCTATCTAGCTATGTGCTTTGAAAGGTAAAACAGAAAAACTGTGCTTGTACTGATGTGAAATTTACTGTAAAAGCAGCTTTTTTTTTTAGGGGAAAAAAAAAAGAAAACAAATCCCACAGAGAGAGTGCCAGAGAATTACCAGAACCTCAACTAACACTCCTTTCTGGCTCTGAGTGTAAATACAGTACAAATATTTGAGCAATAATGTGTGTATGCTTTTTGATTTTTCTTCATGGTAAGTGTTATCGTGAAACTCCAGAGGCTTCGTACCAGAGAGCATGCCGTGTCCTGCTGCTCACTACATATCAGTGGACCAAAAAGAAAAAGAATCAACAGAGAACAGAGCTCGAGTTACAACAACATGCAGCACAGCACATGCACAGAAATTACTCCAATGTTCAAGGGAAGTTTGAATCCGAAAGTGTTTATTTGCACACCGTTTTTTCTCCACCAGTATGCATTGCCAGCATTTTGTCCAACCCACCCCCCTGACCAGCTACTGGGACCATTACAAATGAGACTGGGTTTGTTCCCCAAGGCTCCAGATAATGTAACGTTTAGTAGCCGGTGCAAATTTTGGGAAAGGACAAAGAACAGAGTTCCATGAATTCTGTTTCTCAAATGAGAAGACAAACCACAAAGATCTGCGGCAGGTGTTCTTCGTCCCACTGTGCTCTGTATGCTGCTTAACCCAGCAGTTTCTCGGCGTATCTGAGAGCATGGAAAATGTCATTGAGTTGTCCCTGCAGCCTGGTGGCATTGGTTAATGACGGACAGTTAAAGTGTCACAGCTTTTCAAAAGAACACATTATTGGGATCATTTAAGATGTGCTTTTTATTGGGTGTTCTTGAGCTGTCAGTCATTTTGAGAGGTTTATCTCCTTGGGCAGGTTTAGTGGTTACATGAGTTGTCATACTGCCCACCACCCTTTTACTTTGCACAATAAGCAAACGTATGGTGTATTTTTTACTACAGCTCAGAGAGTAAAAGGTGTGCGTTTGTGACAAGTTGCTGTCATTGATGCAATCTGATAGTGACCACAGCAACAACATGGAGACTTTGGGAGCAACCAATCTCCCCAGGTGACAGTCAGCAACTTTCGGGAACCACTCTCCGGCCAATCAGGGGATACATATTTTTAGCTTATGATCACAGATCGCCACATAGGAAGTTCTGGGACCATTGGGAGATTTGAATCGAGAACCTAATGAAGTAGAAATTGATTAGGTCATCCACTGCTAGCATAATACATGCCTGTGTTTTTCTCTTGTAAATTTAGCAAATTCAATTTCTTTTTAAGCTTAGAAATTGTGATTTTTTTTTCCCTCAGAAATTTCCTGATACTATAATTGATTATTTTATCTTCAATGACACAGATTTTTATAATAACGTATAGGCTTGCTAGTCAATTTTTTAACACAATGAACTAAAACTCTTGCTACACTGCTATGCATAGAGTAAACCTCCCCTTTAGCTACACCTGGAAGCTACTCAGTCTTTTTTGTCAGTTGCATGGCAGGTATCAGCATTTAGTTTCCACAGATATCACATTTCACATCGAGTTGTGCACAGTTTCTGCTCATAGCACATGATCACTCCAGAGGCACAAACAGAGCACAACAAAAGGCTTTTAGCATTTCTGCTACACTGAATATCAGCCTTTTACAAGGCTGAAGAATATATGCTTCAAGCCAGTGACAATTTTCCCTGAAGAGGAGAAAAAATAAAGAAAACACTGAACAGTGGGAGATGCTGCCTCCCTCCTTTACTGTCCACCAATCACATTCTCTCATTCAGATTAGGTTAAATAGCTTAACCTACTAGAAAGATGTCACAGCCAGTTCTTCAGCATGGCCAGAAGGGAAAGGACTGTGGTTCCATGCAAAAATAGACACACACACACTCATGCACGCACGCACGCACGCGCGCACACACACACACGCTTAACTGGCCTGCTGAATAAACAGCATGTTGCTGAATACCTGCCTGGATTGTCACTAGTAACAGTAAGGCACTGCTGGAAATCAAACTGGCAACAACCCTGATGGGGGGTTGATGAAAATGCCTACAGGGCTGCTAGGAAGACACGGCTGTGTCTCTTTGTGCACTATTAATGTTTGCGTGTGTATGTTTTACAGCTCACTACACACTTGAGGCAGACAATTAAACTGAACAGCAGAGGGGAATAACATGCACAATGCTGTACCATTAAAAAAAAGCAATTAGTTTCTTGTGTAGTATGGCAGTTGGTTCATTTGTGTTACGCCTTGTGCAATAATGAGGTCTTTAAATCTTGCAATGGGGCTGCTTCCTAAAATCCTCTGGAGCGCCATACAGAAACTTAATGATAGCATAGAAACAAGCTAACTAACATTACTGTCTTTTATTCAAAGAGTCCCATAGTCATAAGACAATTTAACTGATAAGAGCAGTTATGATACAGATATTGCCCTGAAAAATGATGCTTCTGCAAAAGTAACTCATGTGGACAACTTGATGATGGCTCCAAAAGGGAGTCAGTCCTAATACACTCCAATTTTAGAGCAGAAGTAAACAGGTTTGCAGCCTGTGTCCCTGTGACTCATGCATGAAATTTGATATAACTAGCCTGTTATATACATGGTAGTGGACCTCTCGACCATGTTTGTGTTGTTATGCAAAGTTTTCTAACAGACAACCCAAGAAGCACAAGCTCTTATTTTTTGTTAAATGTAAATCAGTCAGCGGAGAGTTAGCACCTCTGAGTCTGAGGGTATTGTTCTCAGAGAGTCCACTACTGGGTTGGGAACTACTTGCTGCCCCCAGTGGAGTATGTTACTGTCTTGTTCACTTGTGAGGGGAGAGTGAAGCAACTGTAGTAATGTGGACATTTTTCCCCACGACAAACCAGAACAAAGAGTTGAGTGTAATAGTGAAGATGTCGATTTACTAGTTGGTCTACTTTGCCACCTTCAGCTGTGGCTACCAGCTCAGTCATTTGGGAGGAGCTCAGAGAAGAGCTACTAGTCCTCTACACTGAAAGGATCCAATGGAGGCGTTATGATATTTTAGCACAGAAACTCAGAGATATACAGATATACAAAGGGAGATGTTGCAACTGTTTGAAAACTTCATTGGAAAAAAACCAAAAACCAAAAAACACTTTTGACCTTCTACGTGAGGTGTTTCAGACTGGGAAGAGGCCCTGGGATAGACTGAAGAATAGCTGGAGAGATCAAATCTCTAGCCTGACTTCAATCATTCTGGAAGTGCTGGATGAGGTGGATGGGTAGAGGCAGGTCTGAACATCTCTTCTTAGATCGTTTCTCTTATGATTTGAACCCAGATAGGTGGCAAAAAAAAAGAAAAAGGTTGGATGGATGGATTTTTTTCCATTTATCTGTGACATGCATAGGTGTACACTGCTAACCAAGCTAGCTTATATCACCTAAGAATTTTTGCATTCCACCCACCAGTCCATATATGGTCACGTTCTAGCTCCAAAAACCCCACATGGAAACAACCAAACCGCAAGACTTCACAACTGTAGATGATGGCAAATATGTTCATTTTGTAAAATAGAGTCTATGAGTACGTTTACATTTTTCAGTTCATCACACACACAGAAAAAAAGACCATAATCCTGGCTAGACCTCTCAGGATAAAAACACTTCTTATTACTGAAGAATCTGCCCAACCTTTCAATCAATGGCTCTACTGCTAACAGAACCAGCGAAAATAGGCATTTTTACATACTTGTAATAGTGGTCATCTTCCAGTGTGTACATAAATTAAAGCCTGAAAACAAAACGGCACATTTTTCTTTCTGTAACAATGGTAGCTTCAAAACTCAAAGATAGATTACACACGGAAGACAAAGTTAAAAAGCAGAGATGGCAAAAATCAATTAATGCTAGTATTTTTGCTTAAATTTAAGACAAAAGCATCATTAGAACTGGAGCTGTTGAGCTCTCTGGGATCTTCACAACACTATCTCGCAGCACATTAGCCTGTATACCCAATCAATCACTGTGTGTGTGTGTGTGTGTGTGTGCTTGCATTCATATATAGCTAAAAAGTTGATTTACAAGGAATTAAAGGGTGTGGAAACCCACCAGAATAATTAACGGAGGCCTGTGGTGAGCACATTTGTGCAGTGGTTGGAGCATCCACACTGCAAACACTATTAAAGCACAGCAATATTACAAAATGTCAACGCATATTATAAAAATCCCAAAAAAGCTCAGTAAATCCATTTGAAAACAGAGGAGAAAAAAAGCACTTCAATCAAACAAAGCCATCACAGTCAAAGCCAATGAGATGAATCATCCAAGGATACAAAGATATTTTCTGCTACAGGTGTAAAATATAGAAAGAAAAAAGCAGTGCCTTAATAATTTTGTTTTTAAATATAAACAACGTAGCACAAAAAGTAGCACAAGTGATGAGACTTCAACGAGACAAAATGGCTTGGCAGAGAGCGGTGACGGAAAAGGCGAGCAAGGATGGCATGAGGTAAAACCCCCAACTACATTTTTCCTTTCCGATTACCACATTTCAGGCCACATTCCTCTCAGAGTTTCTCAGAGAAAACAAACGCCTGGAGGCTCGGGGACCCAGCAGGGGAGACGCAATTGAATTCCTCGGGGGCTTCTGGAAAACGTCCCAACTGAGACGAGGAGGGTGCGAGGATAGAGATCAAGCAACCCTTCACAACACTTTAAGACATCCCAGTTCAGCACACACACACACACACACACACACACACCTTGTTAATAATGTCCAAGGACTCAGGACTGGAACTTACAGGGCCTGGTCCAGGTCTGTGACACAGACTGAGAGAGGCAGGCCTGTGGCCTTAGAAAAGTTTAATGAGGAGCCATGGTTAACACTTAGCAAGGAGGGAGAAGTCTCATTTAGGATATTGAAGCTGACACTGAAGAGTTTTAGCTGCAGGCTAAACTCTCGGCTTGCCAGACTGTAATATTGAAGAATCACTTCACTCTGCAAACAGAGACAAGTTATCTGTACATAACACTGCGAGTCGATTTTAGCCCCTTTATCATGGACAACTGGCCACAAGATCTGCTTTCCAAGGTCTTGTTTTAGTCTCTCCTCCAACACAATCTACCTTACTGGTGACTTTTTAATGACCTTTACCAAGGGGACACCTCAACTCAATTTAACTATTCCCCTCAATCATCGAACGATGATTTACAGCAGCATAGAGAGCCAGAACAAGAAGCCCTATAGTCCAATAAGTCTACACATATAAACCTGTCTAGCTTGTTCAGTTCAGTTACATGTGACTTTTTTTTTTTTTTCTAATTGCTGTGCTTCATCATGTGAGGTTGTACTCTTCCTGTGTTTGGGGGGGGGGGTTAGACCTCACAATGCAGCTTCTGATTAGGAAAAACAGGACTGGTGGCTGATTAAATCAGAGCCTGAAGCAAACTCCTGTGTCCAACAACAACACGTGTCACCCGTAACACCTTCTAGGATCTCATCCAGAGTCATTTTTTCCAAATAAAACAAAAGGTCCACAAATCAGTTTTGGCGTCCCTCCAGTCTGCCTGCTGCTGGCGATAATCCTACCAGTGTTTTCTTTTTCTAGCAGCTGGTGTTACCATGCCAAACTGGAGCTATTTTTACAGCATGTTGAGCATCAAAAATGCCACAACTCACATCAAATACAGGATACAATTCATCTTCCATTTTACAACATAAAATGACCAGACAAACTTGTGAAAACAGCAGTGAAAACTTCACCACAAGCCCACCTCAGTGGCTACAGCAGGCTGCTCCAAACCAATCCAGGAAAACTACTAAATTGGTGGTTTTATACAGAACAGTGAAGAGGGGGTAGTGATTACCCGAAATGGGGCCCAGCTCTTCCATCACTGGCTTTACTAGTGCATCACGGGGGGGACTTCATTCACTCCAATTACCCCAAAAAAAGGGGATATCGTTTGCAGCCAAGCAATGCAGGACAGTGTTTGCTCATTCAGAGGCTGTCGGCAAATGCGAAAGGCTTCTATGGGAGACGGATGTGGGCCTGTATTCATCTTTCTCTCTCCCAGCGCTGCAGTCTCTCACAGTGAGTGCAGCACCACGTCTCCTTTCCGTCCCCCAGTGGGGCCCTGTTTATTTCCCCTTCTACCCCCATCCCACTGCCTTTCAGAAACAAGCTCTCAGTGATTGTCTCTGCACCAGAAGGAGTCTATACCAATCACACACTCGTTCCCTCCACCTTTGCTCAAAGGCAGCTTCGTCTGTGGGCCCGTCTTTGAACTCAGCGGTTTTAAATGCTTCCACGTGGCTCCACGTGCTCAAGCCCACCTTAATTACAACATAACAATGCATGTTTCTACCAAAACTACTTGCTCAAGTTGGAAGCTGATTGTCTGGAAAGCAGAGGGAGAACTGTCTTACTTACAAACTTATCACCTCTTTCCATCTGTAAAAAAAATGAATCGTCACCGATCCTTTCTCTGCATTTGCTCTGCTAGTTGGTTAAACCCTGGGGACAGCTTAAGAAAGAAAGAAGAAGCTGAAAGGAAAGTCAGTCCACAGTCAGAAGTCCCTTTTTGAGATCTCTGACCACAGGAATGAGACAATGAATGCCAGACATTACATAATACAGCACAGTTCGTCAGTTTGAGACTCATGCTAACATGCTGCATCCATATTTTCCCCCAGCTTGGGTCACTTCATGCGGGTTGCAGAAAAGACTGCATTTATAGTAGATTCACACTTTATATGTATCTTAACCTTCTGCTAAGCCCTGCTATGCTTAGCTACTTCTCCCATAGTTAAGACTATGTTTTTTATTCATATATTCCAATGACATCTAGATAGATGTACCATTATTTTTGAATAATCAGTATTCATTAATAAACTTCATATTTCTAATTTCAGATGTCTATGTATTTGAAATCACTGTCCTGGTACATGACCCAGTTTGGGCAGATTTTTAGGTGTTAGACTAATGGCCTTACATTTGCTTCTAGAATACTTTGGTATACAGAGGAGTCAACTCAATAACTGCAAGGTACCCAGTGCCTTATAGAAAGATGAGGCATTCTCTTGGTAACATTTTTGGACACACTTTTTCAGTCTATTTCTAATTGTGCTATAATACAATTTAACATGCTACCTGAGGCTTGCACAGTCATTAGAGGCTAGCATGCTATCAAGCTAACATCCTTAACATGCCTTTATCCTCATATAATACCACTTTATACCTTGAGATGGGATTTTGAGTCATGGTAGAGTCAGCTCAATATGAGAAGAAGAAGTAATACTGCCCATGGATAGTTTACTTGTGTGCACTCTTTGATTCTGCCCTCTTATCAAACAAGATGAAACAAGCCTGCAGGCTACAGGTTTCTTTTTTAGCCTCAGTATAAATATTCTCTCTTGCCACACCTTCACATTTTGATTATGGAGGCCAGGATGGTATTCCTTATCAGGCAATTTAGATAGTTAATGATATTAGAGGCAAGTACCATTTGAGACAGTATTAACATAGATATGTGTACATTATGATGCAAGTAGCTTAAATAGTTTACACTGACACTACCACAACTGTTTCATATTGTACCATCAAAATCTGATTGCATTTATTTCAGTTTTTGAAAACTAGATGAAGCAGAGAAAGAGTGCAGTTGATGGTCAATTTCAGGACTACACATCACACATAACGTCGATAGTTCTATGTACCGCTGTGGTCATGACATCACTCAACCAAGGTCATTCCTCGCTCCCACCTGTGCCACAGTCATTAAAATGAGGATATCACGACCACAAATCTAATCAAACATTTACTTAAATACTGTTAATCTCAGGCGACTGAACCACAAGGTGGGTGGTAGCATGCACATGTGCACACATGCCTGTGAAGTCAAATAATAAGTCCATAAAACATGGTTTAGGGTGGCCCAGGGAACCAGCATCATTATAGATTTAATATGTTACAATGGTAGATTAGGCAAGGACTAGTAACACACACACACGCGCGCGCGCGCACACACACACACACACACACACACACACACCCACGCACACATTTCTGCATATGATGATGAATGAGACCTGCCAAAGGTACAGTTATTTCTGTAAGCGTGCCAAAAAAGCCAGAAAGA
>VUQR01004761.1:62236-82075 GCA_015108515.1 Hemichromis elongatus
GGTGGTACATCTGGTTTTTGTGTGTAGAGACAGTCATTTTAGGGTATGATGGGAGGATGGTAGGCTCTTTGTGTGTGTGTTTGTGTGTGCGTGCGTGCGTGTGTCAAAATGAGCAGCTGTTGTCTTTGATGCCCTGGCCTTGGTTTGCTAGTTGCTGCTGACCCAGTTAAAGCGAGCAGACCGGCAGGCAGACGGGGTAGACGAGGCCCCCCTTGCCACCAGCGGCCCCACTTTGTCTGGTGGGAGTGCAGCCGTATGTGATTTAATGATGCACCAATAAGCACTTATCTACTGCTGGTACTTTTTAATTTATGGCGCATAAGAGTGGTGCAAAGGAGACAAGAGAGTGTGTCCTTTAGCTGGAAGACCGGAGGTTACGCTGTGTTACTGCTATAGCAATTACATTTTTAAAGCAGTGCAATCAAACTATCAAATTACACAACATTAAAAAAGCAAACACAGCCTGCAGCCTATTTAAGTGACTTAGTGCTGAAAGGGTTTGTGGGTTTATTGATTTGACTTTGCTTTAATGGGCACAGAGAGAAGAGTCTTGGAATATTTGTAGTGACATGAAAAACTCTGTTCTTGACCCGGTTCTTTGTGTGGACAAAACATATTAACACCTCTCTGAAGGAAAAAGGTGATATAATAATCACAAACATTTACTAATCACGTGTTTCTGGCATATAGTATCAAAAATGTAATATGTGGACAGGCTGAACATTTAAAGACTTTCAATAAATCGGTTTAAAATCTTCTGGCATGGTTTATTGGTTTAATATTGATTTCATGTTAAAGCTGGTTGCTAACCCTTTAATATTTAATCTTTTCTTTCTTAAAGGTTATCTATTGTGGTAATTTCCATCTCCATATTTTTATTTTTGGAAGCTTAAAGACCCTTCCTTCTCCCTTTAAGCCAGCTTTGTTCTGATTGGTTGCCCGTTTTAAACAGAAGGTTGGTGGGTGTGACTTCTGTGCTCACAGGAAAATATGTGTGTGCCTGTGCTGACCGTATTGGTTCCATTCCCTTTTTAGCGATACCATATAGATATCCAAGAGTACAAAAGTGTATAGCGAAGTCTGAAGCCTGAACCTTAGGCTCACAGAGTGGCCTACATACAATTTTCAAATAAATAGCTTTAGCTACATTTAGCGACGTACCTTGGTTCAGTTTAACTATTAGCAAAAATAACCAAAATGTTCTGGTGAGATTTCCATGAAAAGTTTTAACAGAGCTGAGCCTTAGCCCAGCTAGAAGTACCAATATTTGGTAATAAGTCTGATATTTTGGCTGAATTTAAAGAAAAATGATTTTCCTTTTAGACACACACAACATAAACATATATTCCTAACATTTTTTATTTATTTTTTTATTTATTTTTGCCCGATTTTGTTCACATCAGCTAGTTGTTGTGTTTATGGCGTTCCAAACGTGTCGGTAAGTTGCCCTCTGGTGGACAAACCATGCAATATCTTTATTTAGCTTTATTTATTTGCTGATACTGACATATATTCAGTTCCACTTGCTTTTATTTCATGTGTTTGCTTCCACACTCTGACACATTGTGAAAAAATTCTTTCCTTTTCACTCTGTGTCCTTTTATTTCATCATTTCATTCAAAAAGTTTAAAAAGTCTGAAGATAAGCTTCTTTTTTCTTCTTCCCCCCCCCCCAAGCTTGCACTCAGCAGCGTGTCCATTGCATGCATGGTTTACTGGCAGTCCTCAAAGCAGATTTGGACGCTGTCCAGAGGTGCACGTGCATGGCTGACAGCAGAGATTACATGTCTCCTCTCTCCGCAACAGCTAGAACAATGCTGTCCACCCCCAGGATTTTACCAGCTTGACCACTTTTGCATTAGAGTCAGTAGACATTTAGTTGGTGCTCTGGATTTCCAGTTTGTTCTAAAAATAAAGGCTTGTTTCCATCATGAATCCATGTACAAGGTCTCGATTTCCATTCCCTGATTGCTCCTTATCTGCATCTTATGGTGTTTGAGTTTCTTGTTCCCACACACACACACACACACACACAGAGCATTTAACTTAATATTCACCATTGTTTGTTAGGCCCTTGCTGATTTATTGGCTTGACAGCAGTTATGCTGAGAATAACACGATGTTCAGCTTTTTATCTGACTCATGCAATATTCTTGGTGCCCACACACTCACGAACTCTCACTCACAAACACACTGGCTGTTAAGTGAGGTTTACATTCAAATGCTGAAAATGTTACATGCTCTTTGAGCAAGAGTGCACAACTTGTGTAGTGTTGAAGCATTTTACACACTCTATTGTGAGATTATTTTTTATTTTTTTTAAACAATCACCTTTTCTCTACAGGTGGAAAATCGACCTAAATACTACGGCAGAGAGTAAGTTGGCTTTCTCTATATTTGTGTCATTACATTGCAAACAATGAGGGTTTTTTTTCAATCAGTATGTGGATTTTTCTTCATTACATTCTTCAGTTTATCAAATAAGCTTACATTTTGCTATTTTTGCATCCAGGTTCCATGGGATGATCTCAAGAGAAGAGGCTGATCAGTTACTGAGTCAGGCAGAGGGCAGCTACCTCATCAGAGAGAGTCAGAGGCAGCCGGGCACTTACACACTGGCTCTAAGGTATGCTAGTTTGGTGAGACAGTCGAGAACAAACATGAGCTTATTGGCAACACTAGATTTTTCCAAAAAACAGAGAAAAGCATTCTGGAGTAAGTGCATTGAACAGCAGGTTAACAGCTACAAGTAGAAATCTGAAAGAGACAATGACAGTGTAAGAAACATGGCTGCAGCTCTTGGTTCTGAAAGGTTCAAACTAATGTGAAAAAGACTTAAACCTGCATTTTCTCTGATGATCAGCAGGATATATTCCATGAGAAAACAGCTGTACTTTTCTCTTGATCCTTCATCTCACTTATCACCTTCGTGATAGTTTATGGGCTTCGTGCCTTCTTTAACTTAACATAATGGTCATGTTGGAAACTATGGTCCTGTTTAGGATACAAAACACCACACTGGAAGCTTGCTTAAAGGCATGGCTACCATATAAGCATCCCTTAGTGTTTTAGTCAGATCAGCTGCTCACATCTCAGGCACTATTTTACAATACCAGGGAATTGTGACTGTACAGCTGGAGGTGTCACAATAGCCTGTAATGGAAAGCACAGCAGTTTGGTTTCAGCACATTTCTGTACGCACCCAAAAGGAATGGTTTGCATTTAAAAATGTAAAAAATATTATCACCATTTTTCGTTTTCGTTTCCCCAGCTTCCTCCCATCATCCAAAAAATGCTGACCCAGAATTGGATAATAGAAGGGAAGGATAGATGGAGTTTAACCATAAAGAAGAAATTTTATGGTTCATGGTTAATTTTATGGACTACATGTCAGCACAGTTGCATTGGTTGAAAAACCCCTCTTTGTAGGCAAATATAAAAAGGGATACAGCAGGGACAATCGCGGTACGATAAACAAAGCATAGCTCTAGCAGCAGCCAGAATCTCTACATGATCAAATTTACTGAAAAGAAAAGGTTTAACCTCAAAACTTTCCTCATTTGACTGGCTTAGCTCTATGTTTATACAAAGTTTAGCTACTAGCTATTAGCCATCTGCAGTTCTTGGGTAGCCATACACAATATTTATAGCTATAAAATATCCAAGATAGAAGTAGAGTATTATAATCAAGTATTTACATTTTGATATATATGTTGTGACAGTGGTTTTAAAGCCTTTCCCCCTTTCCTGCCTCATTGACTGTCTTGTCTTTAGTCGAATATGGCTCAGAAATGAACAAACACAACAGATATGCCCTCTTCCCATCTCAAGGCATAGTGTCAGCTATACTGATATAGTATCCAGCACCAGAGTGAGAAGAAATACAGCCACAGAATATGATATTAACTTAAAGCCTATCAAGGATACACATCTCTGTCTGTACAAGCACACATTTGTGTGACAGGAAGAGTGCATGCTGCTTTGTAAAGCTTGTCTAATTGTGTGTTCAGGTGCTGTAAGGTGTCAGGGTTTATCTCTGCAGTCAACCTTTAAACCGCTCAGAGGAGCTCAACTTTACGTGCACATGTTTACTCATAGCAAGATTTGTGAAAGCGTGAGAGTAAGTCTGTTAACAGTAAGCCTTGTTTCTTTTTTTCTATCAGTTTACCCCGCTGCTCACACTTCACTGTCGGTTTTACTTGACTGTGAGCTGTCATTTTCTCAGAGTAGGTGTCACACTTTTAAATGGGTGCATGGCTTAATTTGAATTTAGTTTTGGGTCAGTTCGGTCTATTTATAGCCCTGTCATTTTTTTTTTCCACCTGCGCAACTGTTCTCACTCATTTACTGTCCCTCCTTACCCCTGTGGTTATAATTACCTTCCATAAATACCCTTTCATAAACTGGAGTCCCAGTCTGGGTGGTAGAAAAAGGAAAGGTTGGATTTTGGGTTAATGATTTAACAGTGCTGCTGTATCTCGTGGTGGTTTCATTGTGATCCGCTGAGGAAGAAATAACAGCACAAGTGTGGTGGCCCAGTTCAAAGTCTGTGTGTCGATTAGAGTTTGTGCCACTCTTTTCTGGCTTCGTTTTAACAGAAAGCAAAGCTACATGATTTTAAATTGGAGTGACATCATGCAGATAACCTCAGTTTTTGACCCCTGACTTACAAAGACTGGCAGATACAAGGTTATTGCTATTTTATAGGCCCTCACTTATCAAAATGTCTCAAGGTTTGAGTCAGACCCTGAGGATACATTCAGTAAAAAGAAATTCAAGGAAAAGATTTAACATTAATCTTGACTTTTAAAATACCAAATAACAGAATTTGCTCATTTCTTTTCTCTGTAGGTTTGGGAACCAGACGAGAAACTTCCGTCTCTACCATGACGGGAAGCACTTTGTTGGGGAGAAGAGGTTTGAGTCTATCCACGACCTCGTCACAGATGGCCTCATCACACTTTACATTGAGACAAAGGT
The DNA here is from genome assembly GCA_015108515.1 of Hemichromis elongatus. Lineage (NCBI taxonomy): Eukaryota > Metazoa > Chordata > Actinopteri > Cichliformes > Cichlidae > Hemichromis > Hemichromis elongatus. The sequence goes on from VUQR01004761.1 coordinate 67,216, forward strand.
GCATTTTTGCAATGATCTGACTTTCCTCCTGCTTTTCTTATTTATAGCAGTACAGTACAGCAGAGAGACCTGTGATACCTCAGTATGAATTATAGATGGGTATTTGTTAGAATTTTTGACATTTTTCAAGAAAGTTATACTATCTTTGACAGTAAGGCAGATTGATACACATTTATTCACTTTCATTATCATGTAAACACTTAAATTTCTTAAAAAGTCACAAAGAAAGAAGGAAAATTGAAATGTCTTGATGCATGCCCAATCATCCTGGTAAAGAAATCCCAGAAAGCTGATTCTGTTCATCTGGATGTAGCGTGAGTGGGAGAAATGTGTCATTATTCATTCAACTGACTTATTCAGTCTCAACTGAACAACATTGACCAACTCAACCTTATAAACGGTATATTTGCATAATGACTGAAATTAGCAACTAGTAAACACTGACTGACAGTCGGGCATCGGGTCAGTTTTATGATCATTGATATGCAGATTGTAATGACAATCACAAATCATACATCCTCTAGCTAAGCAGATGGCACAGTACAGAAAAGCAGTCTCATTAGGCCACGAGTCTGCAGTTTGTTTCCAACTAGAGACCAGTGGCTAGTCTTTCAGTGATGACGTTGGACACATCCTGGATAGGGAGAAACGCTGGTTTGAGTGCGGAGTCAAGGAGGAAAGACCATCTCTAAATCGAGGAGGGGCCCTAAGAGTATATCTTTCATCATCTTACAGTGCAGTGATTGGAGCCATTCTCCAACTCTCTTTGAATGGTTCTCATGGTCATTGATCAGTGGTCATGAGAATTTGCATATCAACAAGCATTAAACTGACCTCGCAGCCCATTGTTAGTCTGTGGCGCTAGTTTCAGCCATTGTGCAAATGTACTTTTTCTAGGGCTGAGGAAACCTGCAGTCAGCATGAAGGAATCACTAGAATGATTGAGAAAACTCTATGTCCAGATGAACAGAATTCAAATCTCTTTCAGAAGACATAAGGCCCATTCTATATTATTTGTTTATTTCAACTATAAAAAGTGTCTCAGGATACAAAACATTGCTGGATAATGAAGGACATTGATAGTTAAAAGTGTGGGACAGCTAAAGAAAAATTAAAAGTAAAAATGTAAGGTTTTAGGGGACACAGAAACACTGAACTTGGCATAAACTACCTAAACATAAGTTGGAAGAAGTCTATAAATCTAAAAACGAGGCCAAATCTTTAGGTACGAGGCGAGACTTTATGCCCTGGAAGTAAAAAAAAATACCTGTTTTCTTCTAGAGATAGAAAGACAAGGCAACAGGTTCCCAGAATGAACTTACAGTGATATAATTCTCTTCTCAGGCAGCAGAGTACATCGCTAAGATGACCATAAACCCTATCTATGAGCATGTGGGATACACCACTCTGAACCAGGAGCCCACCCTGAAAAAACACCTGCCTCACAGCCAGGAGGAACCCGACGGACCGACTCCAGCCAAAGACGACCGCAACACAGAGGAAAGGGTGAGGACAATCAGTGACCCAGATATCGTATATCAGATGTGTGGCCGAGGGTGATGTCATCTAACTGCTGTAAGATGAACCAACATTGACTTCATAATTATTGTTCAGACTTATCCAAAACCTTTAAATAGATCATTCAAATGATGTATACTTTATAGCTTTAGAGGGTTAATAATAAGAACTTAATCTGTAATCACAATGAATACAAGTCAATATTTTCCAGGCTCATCACTCCCTACAAGAAATTTGGGTTTTTAAGAAGGAAACTGTGTAGACACTCTGGAAGATGCTTCTTAAAAACATGTGTTCCTGGCAACTGACCTGAAGGCCTTGGCAGGGGGATTGAATAAGAAATGCTGGCTGAAGCTTACAGTCACTGAGATGAGTCCTAGTTTTTTTTTTTAATCAGAGAAGTGGCAAGGGACGAGCACATTGGAGTCCACACTGTGAAGCCCAGGCATGTGGGATAATTAAAAATTGAAAAAAAAAATTAAATTTATATATTTTGGTTATTTGCCAGCTTAGTAGCATATGTACATGACTGCATGTACCCTATCTCCTCCTTAGCGGCTCGTCCAGTCTGAACTAAACTTTGCACAAACATCGTCATGCATGCAGTGATTATCATTTAATCACCAAAATTTGTATTTGTGACAGAATTTTGTTTTACTCACCTCTATATACTGAATTAAGAATTTCAAAAAGTATCACAGACCTGGGTTTCAGATAAACACGACTTAATTAATTACTGTTAAGTACAGTAAAACAGCGGTCCCCGACCTTTTTTGCTCCACGGACCGGTTTAATGTCTGACCATATTTTCACGGGCCGGCCTTTAAGGCATCGCGGATAAATACTACAAAATAAAACCAGTACCGGTACCAACAAAACAAAATTTATTCATAACACACGGGAAAAGACACAGGGAAACTGAGTTAACGATAAAAACAATAAATATTAACTATAAAAACCCTGGAAACCATAGATTTCACACCCGAACCTCAACTCTCGCGGCCCAGTACCAAACGACTCATGGACCGGCTGTGGCCCATGGCCCGACTGCTGCACTAAAGCACTGCAATTAATGTAAATCTGTTACTTTAGGCTGGTCCAAGCAATGCAGCGATTCTCTAGTACATAGATGTCAAACATAAGGCATCGTGGCCAAATTCCGTCCTGCAAAAGACTTCAGTCCGACCTGCCTGATAGCTTTGTAAAATGTGAAGGAAGGCATAAATTTGAACGTGTAAATGTATTTTCATAAGTTTACAGCTTTTTCCTGTAGATAAATTACTTTTCAGATGAGAGGTAAAATGTTGCCTTCTTTTAAAGGTCCTTAGAATCGTCTAGTAGAGAAATCTTCAGTGAAAGTTTTCCTTTTCTAAGAGGCGTAGTTAATCCACAAACTTGTTCTAAGCTAATCAACAATAATTAGTTTCATCAACTCTAAAAGAAGGAGAAAAAATTACTGAAGTTTAAATGTTTGACAATTGTCATGATTGGCACTACTCAGTGTTTTTATAATGATCATGTACCTGTTTGCAGAAGTTACGTTCTTCATTTGCGTCTGTTTTAAGTAGTATATTCAGCATACGTCACCTGAACGCAACTTAATGGTCGCCAAAATTTGTATCTGAAACTGAATTTTTTTCAAGACTTTAAAAAAGTGCAACAGACCACTGATAGGGCGTGTTTTTCCTAGCTATTTAACCATTTGTGGTATAATATGGTTATAAAAAGTTATAAATTCTTTTCCAGTTTAACAAGTGAGAGGTCAGTTCATACTGGATTTATACTGTGAACACTATGAGGTATTATGTAATTTCTTAGTCTCTGAACCTTACTTGTGTTACTACAGTTTCTACCATTTATAATGCATAAAATGTGATATATATTACTACAGTGTCTCCATAATGTAGTAAAAAAGTGTAAAGGAATGATAAACACATGTATTTAAAAAGATTAAGTCTTTAATTGTTAAAAGACCATGTAAAGAATTCAAATGAGCAGAGGAAAGTTGGTGTAAATGCAGCAGCAGGATGGAAGGATGAGAGTTGAGGAACATGGAGAAATAAGGTGAAGAAGGAGGCGGAGGATGGATGCAGAGGAGAGATGGCCTCCAGCCAAGGGCTCTGCAGTAAAATTACATAACAGCGGTTTGCCTGCAGAAACCTGCTATCTCCCAAAAGCTACTAAGTATACAGGAATCAAATTTGTTGTCGGCTCATTAATTTTCATTCAGATGTGAAGTAATTAGAGTTTTAAAGCAGGGACTGAGGGGAAACTTTTTTCCTGTAGGTGGAGGTTTTTTCCTTTTTTTTTTAAATAAGAAGATCCAGGTTTCTTGCATGCTAATCACTGAGCAACTTCTAACGCAAATTTCAGTTCTGCAGCTGTGAGTTTGTGCTGATGAGTGCATGCAGCTGTATTCAGGCAGCTACTACAAAACCCCCAAGACCCCTGCACACACACACACACACACACACACACACACACTATAATACAATCCAGTTTCCACACATACTCTAACACCCACAGTGCAGTATGTTTATCTGCTAAACCACTGCTTAGCCTCATGAGGCCTTGTGTGACCTGCAGTGCATGACCACCTGCACTGCACCTCATATATCAATGTCTATGTGTGTGTGTGTGTGTGTGATGGGGGTGGTCCTGTGTACGTGTGTGCCTTCATAATTAGGTGGAATTGCAGACAAAGCAGTACGCCTGTGACATTGAGACCAGAGGCAGCTCTCTGTGGGGACGACAAACACTGGAGGGAAATTCGTATTTCACATGTTCTTTCAGCTGATCACCTTTTATTACGGGGGTTAAACTCAGTTTTACGGTGGCTTTGAGGGCGATTCAGACCTGCGTTTTTAAACATTCCTTGTTACAGCCTTGTTATCAGATTGAAATGACTGGAAATGTGGCGGTAAATAAGATTGCACTTTTGGCTCTACCTGAGCTATGCTTCTTCCTTTTCTGTCTTTTTTTAGCCCTTTTTACATCTCACTGTGATCAAGGTGCTCTTTTGTGAGCCAACCTGCATCGCGCTGCATTCAGCACAGTCATTAAATTTCCATGATCAGTCATACATATTCACTGTGTTGTGTGTATAAGCCGAGGATTAATGAAGTTGGATGTGTGGCAGTTTGTTTTAATTAGATTTGTGATGAAAAAATCCGCATACATATTCTTTGCCCAAAAACAAGTCAAAAAAGAGAAAACATCCCCCCTCCCAGAGGCAATACTTAACAAAGGATGTCTTCTAAATTGCACTTAAGCAAAACTCCAGACTAAACTGCTCTTATATAATGTTCCTTATGTGGCAGGAGACAATGGATGCAACCCAAGAGCAACACGAGGACACAAGGTTTGTGTTTATCTGTTACCCCCGGGTGTATAAGGCAGATACAGCAGCTCCTAGCTGTCATAAATACTGGAAGCTTTAGAAGAAAAGCATCGAGCTGCTGCAGGTGGAATGACAAAGAAAAACGGTGGGGGGGACAAAGAGGAAGAAAAAGTGTGAAGGAATGAATGAAACAACATATTGTTTCTCAGCTTGTTCTCCCTCCTTTTCGTCGTCTCTCCCGGGACAATCGAGGTGGCAGAATTGGTGACGAACAACAAGAAAATGCAGCGTCCTGATTGGCTCCTTCCCCTTTCATTGTGACCTGTTAAATTCATCCATTGCTGCACCGTAGCTCAGCTTGCTCCCCCCACCTTCCTCCTCCTTCTCCTCCTCTTCTGGCTCTCTCCGCCTCCCTCCCTCCCAAGCGCTGTTTCTGCCTGGTGTAGAGGATGGGGAAAGCGGATTAACACACACACACACACACAGAGCCATGTGGGCTGACGCGCTCACCTACACGGGAGCGAGACACAGGAATTTTGTCGCATCAGGATTTCACAAACATCTTCCAAGGAGTGGAGATTTATTGAGTTTTATTCACTGAAGTTTTCAGGATAGAGTCCTTGTCGCCTGGCTGGCTTTTTTTGTTTGCTTGTTTGTTTGTTTGTTTGTTTTTATTGAACTGGAATTGCACAATTCAACCCCATCAGTATGCAGCGCTAATCTGATTGGTCGATCTTTGTGGTTCTAAGAAGGCAGGATTGGTCCCATGCTGGCTCCTTGGTTTTGGTTGTTGTTGTCAGATGGAGCTGTGAGATGATTTGAGTGTAGTTGTTTTGCCAATTTTTTTACTTTGTTAATTATTCTGGGATTTTTTTCTTATATATATTTTTTTTTTAATTTTTAAAGAAATCTTTAAAAATAATTGCATTTCTTGGCAGCCTGTTTGGTTTATTCTTATTCATCAGTGGGATTTGGACTTTGTTTTCTTTTATACTATTTTTTCTTTTGCTCTGTTAATCCCACAATGCCGAGCCAAGAGTCATATGTTGTTAAGAGGGGTAAAAAGAAGTCACGCAGGCGAGGCGAGAAGGAAATAAGTCAGAAGGGCTCTTTGTTTACTGCCGCGCTTGCCTTGAATGCCAGCGCTGGTTCGATTCCCTCCTTGCCACTCTCTGCCGGCTCCTCGGACCCCGGTGCGGGAGCCAACCTCGCAACAGCCCCCTCCAAACCCGCCTCCCCTGCTTCCACTTTCTGGCATCCAATCCGATCTTTTGCCCTTTCACAGCTTACATCACTGGTGCGGCGGGCCACCCTGAGGGAGAGCGACTTGGCGCCCAAGTATGAGAAGGTCCACAACTTCAAGGTGAGAAGCTCCTTTGCTCCCCCAGTGCTATTTATATGTGTGAGTGTGTTGCCAGGATTGCTGATTCAGCTCGTGCGGTCTTATTCAAATTCACCTTAGAAAGCTCAGCATGTTAAGAAACACACACACACATTTCATGTTTTCAGCTTTTGTTTACTTTTAGATTCCTGTATAATGATTTTGTGTATTATTAGTGAGGTGCAAAACGGAGCCACAATGTCCCAAGCTCAAGAGAAATGTGGACAGAGACACACAAAGAGTACTGCGATGTGATGGAGGTTATTAGCATTTCATTATACAAAGCCAATTTGCGCATTAAATGAGCAGATTAAAACTCTGCTCTCACTATAATTTGTCTCTAAGCACCCTTTCAGCACTCCTATTGTGTCTCCATCAGTCTTTTGTCAGTCTATAATAAAGGGTATTGCTGGTATTCAGGTATTACTTGACCCAGTCTGGATCATATGAATAATTTTCCCACCTTTTTCTCTCAGTGTGTAGCTGCACAAATATACAGTTGTTGGCTATTTTGACTGATTTGTTTCACTTGTTATTTTTTCTCTGACCAAATCTGCTGTCGTTTTAATAATTATTGTGGTAAATATAACATTTAAACACATCAGTTCGTCTTTTCTTTATTTTTTTGCCTGTTTAACCAGGTTCATACATTCAGGGGTCCCCACTGGTGTGAGTACTGTGCCAACTTTATGTGGGGTCTCATCGCTCAGGGAGTGAAATGTGCAGGTAAGTCACAAACAAACACATTCCATAAAGTAATCATCCTCTTCCAATCATGATTCAGGTTTTTTTCACGCGTACTTTCTGTCTTAAAGCATGACTCAAAAGTGGGACAGCAGGCTAAAGTTAATCACTTTCACTGTTGTTGACTCATCTGCTCTGTTCTATGGATTTTAAAATGTTAAAAGACTGGTTTGGGTGCCAAAGAACAAGCTGTCAGTGTGATCACTACTGCGTGTGTGGGTGATTGAACTAGGCCTCTGTAACGCCTACGTTTAAACACAACTTTCACCATGCAGTCTAGCAATGATCCTTAAGTATCATCACAATTATGCTGATTTTTGCTGGTGGATTACTTTTGTAAAAAAAACAGAGATGTCTAAAAATGAACATAAAGTGACGTAAAACAAATGTCTGTGCGTTTCTCTGTCAGATTGTGGGTTAAACGTCCATAAGCAGTGCTCCAAAGTCGTACCCAATGACTGCCAGCCGGACCTTCGGCACGTCAAGAAGGTGTACAGCTGTGACCTCACAACGCTGGTCAAAGCCCACAACACCAAGAGACCCATGGTGGTCGACATGTGCATACAGGAAATTGAGGCCAGAGGTGAGAGAGAGAGAGTGCGTATGTGTGACTCAGAGATTATATAACAGAAAAAGCCTTTTAAGTATTGTTTGCAGCAAGGTTAAGAGAAGTGGGGGGAGGAAAGGAGAACACCCACGAGGCTGGCGTGAATACGTAAGATGCGATTGCCTTTGTGTGTCAGCCCACCCACTCAATGCTAAAAAGATGTACGCAGGAAGCTTCATCTGTGAATTTAGGTGTGTGTGTGTGGAGAGTGACAGTTTTCCCCTCGAGAGAGCTGCCGCAGACAGCATTTCATTGACCACTTGAGTGAAACTAATACGTGAAATCAATAAAGACTTGAAATGATTGAACTTGACTGCAGCAAGAGAGACAGTCGAAGTCTTCCATCCACGCTTTTTTTCTTCCTTCTGCCTTCACATATCTTGTGCTTGTGTTTAATAATGATTTTTTCATTCATTTCAGTTGTATTTGCTAATCGCAGGAAAGAAGCATCAATTTTATCATTTCTTGAGAGGCTGTACACTGACTTTTTTTAGTTGGTTATGTAGAATTTAAGCTTATCGTAGTCATCAAAGTAATATTAATTTGATTTAAAACTTCCAGGTCTTCAGTCAGAAGGTTTGTACAGAATATCAGGCTTCAGTGAGCTGATTGAAGATGTCAAACTAGCCTTTGATAGAGGTAAGTCCCCCCCCTGCTGTTCCATAAGCAGATTCTCTTACCGGATAAATCGAATGTCATGCACGCGATTTTTTCCTCCACAGACGGAGAGAAAGCAGATATATCCTCAAATGCTTACGAAGACATCAACATCATCACCGGAGCCCTCAAACTTTACTTCAGAGAGCTGCCCATACCCCTCATCACATATGATGCCTACCCACGCTTCATAGAAGCTGCAAGTAGGTCTTAACACTTCACGTTCAGCCTTTTAACCGGAATTTACCTAAAAACTCAAACATTACTTGTTCCCAGCAAAATATAGGGAAATAAGCAACCGAAGGAGTCCTAGACAACCCTCTCTATTGTAGGTCACCAATAGAAAACTCTCGGTCTGGATCCTCTTTAAATTTTAATTGAATACCCCTGCACTATATGCTTATAATTTTAACTCATGTTAGCCAAATGAAGGCAGTTTAGACACACCAATATTCAATCTCGTGAGACTTCTAAGATTCCTATTGGACAAATTTAGGTTTCTAAAGTGACTGTAAAAGTTTTAACAGATTCAATAAATCCTTAAGTAGAACTCCTAAAAACAGACTGTTAAATAGAAGATGGACCATCATTGGTTGGTGAAGTTTGTGGAACTATGAATTCGCCAACCTCGTTTTTTTGGGGGGGGGGTGATAATGTATGTAGGTATGGTTGGTTTGCCTATACTTCACCCAAAGAGTATGTATTACCTGTGTACCTATGTATGTCTATGTCTGTTCGGGCTGTTTCTTAAACAGAATTGATTTTAAAGGTACCTAATTTAAACCACACTTTTATGAATAATGCTGGCTGAAAATACTTTCATTACAGACTTGATATTTATTATTTAATATTTTTCTTTTTAAGGCCAAAATCTATATATATAGTGGGCGCCAAAATTTTTTAAAAAATTGTAAAGTACCCATACCTCAGCCATACCTCGCTTTATTTTTTATTTTGTGTCAGTGTGGTAAATTACCATAGAATCTTATTAAAAAAACACGTAAAATCCGGAAAATATTGTTAAATCACTCCGCCTGCCTGCCCATTTTTTTTATGACTTCTACATAATCAGACTTCTTTTTGGCCCTCTGGTGGCTGTTCAGAATATTGACCTGGAGGCTAAACCCATCATTGTATAGATGCACTCTTAATATGTGTGTGTTGCAGAAGTAACAGACCCAGAAAAACGACTGGAGGCCCTCCACGAGGCCTTGAAGCTGCTGCCACCAGCTCACTGCGAGACCCTGCGATACCTCATGGGTCACCTCAAGAGGTCAGACACACACATGAGCAGTTGTTTTACTTTGTTATATACTTATTTCTTTGGTATCTCCGTTATTATTTGACTATTGTTTTTACATATTATACAATCTGGTCTCTCTCTCCATCCAGAGTGACACAATACGAGAAGGAGAATCTCATGACTAGCGAGAATTTAGGCATTGTCTTCGGCCCGACGCTTATGAGGGCGCCCGGGCTGGACGCCATGACGGCACTCAATGATATCCGATATCAGAGACTTGTGGTGGAAAGTCTCATTACCAATGAAGATGTGTTGTTCTGAGGTGCAAGAGGAGATGAAAAGAGAGACTGGGGAAGACGCTTGAATACTTTTAAACATAAAAAGGTGGCTTCTAATGAGAAAATGAAGGAGAAACATGCAAGATACTTGTGTCTCGCTAGAGAGGAATAAAAAATACACGGTTGGATAAATAGAGAAATGAAGGAAGTCTCTGTCTTCATGGAACCAATTTAACAAAAACTATCTTGAGACACAGTGGCTTTGAGTGGATGGAAGGATCCAGCATTTCCCTACATTTTAATGAAAACAGGACGTAAAGTCTCTATGTGTTTGCTTTAGAAACATACCGTTTATCAAAGAGAGAATTAACAATGTGTGGTATAAACACTGCACCATCTATCTTTACGTTCTTGTCACTTCTTCCTTACAAGGATGCCTTGACATTTTGGATTGTGGAAAAACATGACTGTATTGAAAGTGTTAGCTTGGTTAGTGTTTATCATTGAAACTAGCCAATAATGGTTTGCAACTTTTAATACAAGTCCTGGTGAATTTTGCCTTTTTTCTTAGTGTCAGGGTGTCCCATTTGATCCTCTTGAAGAGGAGAAGCAGCAGCACTGGCTTCCTAACAGTAGACAGCCAGATGAATGAATGAGTAGAAAAAGTCTATCGCTCATGTTTGGCGCAGTCTCATTCCTCCAAATGGAACTAAAGTGATTTGGACCTATTGACGTTCTTTTTTCCTTCCTCTTCTTTTGCTTTGCTTTTGCTCTGCAGCTCTCCCTTTTGCCCTGTCGCTGAATTATAACCACACAGCAACCTCAAACCGCCGCCTTCTTCTTTTTTTTGTGTTGTCATGATGTATAATTGTACCCGGGGATGAAGCAGGCAGAGATGCAAATTCACAATCCTGCATTCTCTCACTTCTCCAATTGTCGCAGGTTGAAAACCTGACAGGAAATGACACTTAAAATTCAGCGAGAGTCTTTTTAATGGAAGCGCTTTTCCAGTTCCTGGAAGAGCATCTTTCCAATTGAAAATGTTGTTTCTGACAGAACTTATAAACGTATAGCAAGAAATACTGTGTCAGACTATCTGTCAGACATGAACACATAGTGTTTACCAGTAGTTGTCAGTTTAGCCATCATACTTCGCTGTAGTGGCAGATGCCGAGGGGAGGGATACCCTCGTTTGACTTGAAACGCAAATATGTGAGGCCAGTACTTTCTGATGTTTTTGCTTTGGTTTGTCATTTGTATAAAGCGGTGCTGTAATTAAGCAGTGTTTCGTTATGAAGGAGATTTTTGCGATGAAAATACTAATTGAAATTCATCATCACTCGCCTGACTGCAATTCAACAAAACAAAGCACGCTGATAATTTCAAGGCCCATCTCTGTTATTGGCCTGAGTGGGATAATTGGGCAAGTTTTAATATCAAATCTAATCCCAATTACTTCGCATCAGTGCTTTGCCTCTCCTTCTGTAAACACGTTTGGAAATCATCACGCATCTGTCACTTGTGTTGATGCCACTTAATCTAACTGTGAAACTGGAGGAAGTGATGTTAATTATAAGCCCGAAGGCCAGTCTGTAGTTCACATCTTAGCGTCTGACTTCTGCAGTGAAAATGAGATTTTCCTTGACTAGAGCAGGTGACAGATTACAGAGGGTATTGAGTTTGTTGCAATGTTTTGATACCATTAAAGCAGTGCTCATGATAGAAAGCGTCTGTATTTGCCATACTTTTTTATTTGTTGTTTAACTAGTGCCATTTGAAAGGGCGGAAGTGTAAAATGGAGGCTTTCTGCATGTACCCCCACCTCCTACAACCCACCTTTCTTTACTCATTCCTACCCCCATTTTTGTCGGGGGGTTCACTGAGTAGTGAAAACCCACTCGGCTTGAAGACCTTTTTGGTTTGGTTTGGTTTTTTGTAAAGCAAGGACAGTCGCTGGGTGTAAATCAAATGGATGTAACATAAAAATAACATCAGCATTTTTCTAATGAATTATGATCTCGTGTTATCTGTTCTTTATTTACACTGTCTAACCATGGACTAACTCAGACTAACCTGATGAGAACTTGTGACCCCTTCAGTGATCTGTGAAGGCTGCTTTTTTAGCATCATGATTAAAATGTGTTGGGATTTTTGTTTTGTTTTGTTTTTATTGTCATTGCTGTAAAGTATTTTCTATATGGTTTATGCATGGTAAAATTAAATTATTAAATATGACTTTAAGTTGGTGGTCTGAATTTTATTTCCCTTCGAGCACGGATGTGTTCAAGAAGACCTGCTGATGTTCAAACAGTTTAACAAAGTAATGATACAGAGCATGAAACTGCTGCACAGAGATGTTATAGCTATATATTTTTTTTATTTCAATTCTTATACATAGTTGGGTTTTACATCCACAATGAACAAGTTACAGCACTGAACTAGATAAAGCTACATTTTAAATTTTCCTATGATCAGTGACGAGACCTGGAAACAAAACCTTCCTCAAGTTCAAAAACCAATACATGTTTATTAACATTTATTATGCCATTATTATACTTCAAATAATCCGTTTTAGTAAAATACATTGGTCCTGAAAAATTTCTAAAATATTTTAAACTTTTTTTTTTTGCCACATAATTTTCAAAATTGAATCATACATAGTGGTTTTGGATGTAGACGTTTTAAATAAATAAATAAATAGTAAAAAAGTGCTTAATCGTGCTTAATCGGCATCCACACTAATAACGGACTTAGGTACAGTAGTTACATTTTTTTTAAGCCTATGCGGCAAAACGTCATGTTCGCCTTTAACTTCTTCACACCATGTGGCATGACCACTTAGCTCGAGCGTCCTCCATTTTCTGCTCGGCAGGTGAAGGCACACGCTAGCCGTGATGGTGGCTTTTACTCGGACACACCATAAGAAGACTACTACTATATACCCAATGCACATTTTTATGCTTTCCTCGAGAAGCATAAAAATGTGTTATTTTTCTTTTTATAGTGTTAAAGCAAACCTCAGTGGAAATAAAGCCTGGAGAGGAGTTAGCTAGTGGGTGACGGCACGGACTTCGGATATGTACGCAGGATTGTTGAGGAAAAAAAGCGCAGAAGATGTTAACTACACGACACAAGGTGAGCCACCGTAGGTTTTGAATGAGGACTTTTGTATTATTTTTTTGTGAGTTTGCTCTGTTAAATTTAAAATAACTTGTGTTTGTGCAGATATTGTTAGCTTGTGGTGGCGACTAGCGAACAATTAGCCACTAAAACGAGCCTACTACTTGCTCATTAGCATCAGCATGATGCCTAAACTACACTGTTACTTGGTTATCAGTACCAGCGCGAATTTGCTTCTTTTCAAGCTGATGAATATGGCCGTTTATTAACCACATGTGAAAGAGTTTTGTTTGGTGTGCTAGCTGTCAACGGGTTAAACTTTTCAAGTTTAAAGGTAGCTGCCAAATATCAAATTGGTGTCACTGTGGCTGCCAGAAGCACAGTGCACAGCTAGATGGGCAGTTTTGGGAAGGTTACTTTTAAAAGTTATTCCACTACTACCGGTACTCACACTTTTTGACTCGATTTTTTTGAATAATAATTATGCGCACCCCAAGTAGTAGTGACATGGGCCGCAAAATTGAGACACAGGCTTTAGAGCAGGTTTTCAGATATCACCCTGGGTCTACACACCTGAATCCAATGATTAGTTCATTACCAGGCCTCTGGAGAACTTCAAAACATGTTGAGGAGGTAAGTTAGCCATTTAAATCAGCTGTTTACCAACAAAATGTGTAAAAATGTCGCCAGTTTACCTGCTGATATTCTCACGTGCAAAGCGATCGTGAAAACAACAAACAAATAACGCCACGCCAATGCTGTTCACAGGATAGACAGAGTAAACCATCTGGAGAATCTTGTCTTCGTTATCGTTCCCTTCGTACGTGTTATTAGTCAGATTTCAGCGTTTTCGCTTCACAATTTAAGCGTCCAGTTTACTTTGTGTTCACTCAAATGGAGTCAAGTCAATTACGCCACCTGTGGCCAAGTGCCACAGCCTACAGCCAGATTAACTTGTGACACACACACACACACACACACATCTGCACCACGTTTGAGTTTGATGCACAATACATTTGCAACTTTGTCTGTTTGTGGATCTTTTGTTGGAACATCAGGTGTTGTTAGCATAGTTTGCCTGTGTCTTTTCTCTGGAAATGAACATTTTTCAGCCAATATGGGAAATTCATTTGCTGCTTTTTGTCTTCTTTGTGTTTCCCACATATGTGCTGTGCTAGCTTTAACTGCGCTGTGTGTAAGAAAAAAAAAGCTCATTTTTAAATGTGGTGGCAAGCCTCGTTGGCGCAGTAGGCAGCGCGTCAGTCTCATAATCTGAAGGTCGTGAGTTCGAGCCTCACACGGGGCAGAATGTTTTGGTTTGCTACATCCATAGCCAACCATGGCTATGGATGTAGCCATGGCTTGACTCATCCATATGAGCAGAATCTTCGTTATGGCTTTTTGAGTGCAGAATATTTAAGAGAAAGTTGTAAATTAATTTCGCAGCTACCGTCTGTTGTCATTAAAAATGTTTGGTTTCTGAGGATTTGATAACAATTTTAGTTAGGGGTTGAGGTTAGCGATATAAGCCCGGCTAGCTCAGTCGGTAGAGCATGAGACTCTTAATCTCAGGGTCGTGGGTTCGAGCCCCACGTTGGGCGTTCACCTTTTCCCGCTTTATACTCTGTGTCTGTTTCTCTCCTTTTGTAATTTTGATGTCCAGTGCTTGGGCCCTCGAAAATGTACATAGCATTTTTGTTGGGGAAAATCCATGAAAGAAGTTGCTGTCGTGTGCATCTTAAGTCAGCAAGTACACATGACCAAATGTGTGCATTGGTGGTTCAGTGGTAGAATTCTCGCCTGCCACGCGGGAGGCCCGGGTTCGATTCCCGGCCAATGCAATGTTCTTTTTAATTTTTTCTAGTCGATAAAGAATTTTGTGTGTTCCCTGTGTTCTTTGAGCATTTGCTTTTTTTTTTTAGTTTGCTTCTATTTTGGCTTAACAAATATTTATTGACCTAATTATACTTGT
>VUQR01004762.1:18994-36174 GCA_015108515.1 Hemichromis elongatus
GTGAGGTGTATCGATACTCTCTTCCTCCGATTCCCTCACTGATCCGGCTGCCGCCCCTCTTGTGGGCGCGGCTAAGGCGGGACCTTGAGGACCACCTGGAGGAGCGCTGGACTGACGGAGTTGCCACCATTGCCTTCAACAACAAGTAACAAAATCTGAGAAATTATTGATTATCAGATTGAAGCTGACAAATCAACCCTAAATTACAAAAAAAAAAAAATTTAATCTACCTCTGGAAACCAGTTGAAATTAGAAATAAAAACTGTTTGTGTTTAGGCGTCTGTCCGAGGCAGTCTCAGCACGTTATCTCAGGTCAGAGCGGCGGGGGCGGAGTTTCAAGATCCTGGCAGAGTACTTCCTGGGTCGGTGGTCAGGGAAACTGAGGCCAGCGTCACTCCCGGGTCTCTCACTGCTGCTGTCTGACAGAAAGGTAAACAATCAGGGGTTAAGTTAAAGTGCATTTAGTTGTTTTTTGAGGTTATTTAATTTTTAAAAAAGGATACCATTATCATAAATATACGCAAATTAGTGTGTTATTAAATCTTTCTTCAAACTGATGCATTCTAATAACGCTGCTATATCAGATAGGGTTCATGATTCATGATTTATAAGTCAGTGGTAAGTTTGAAACAATACACTCAGTTAAAGTCTGATGTCTCTGATATCTCTGAGATAAAAATATAAATGTGTGATCTGACCAAGCCTAAACAATCTGTCGAAATAGGTTTCCATGTCCATCGTGCATTTTGATTGATTCTGTGCTGTCACAGGTCCCGCCCCAGCCACTGTGGTTTGCTCCGGGATTGGCTAATATCAGAAAGCTGCAGGAGCTGCCCTACCACCTGCTGCACAGTGGTCTATGGGAGGAGCTTCGACAGGAAGTTATTAGTAAGACACAGAGGGGGGGAAGGGGCATGTCAGCTCTGGTTACTCCCACCATGTTCAGCTGAGACCAAACTAAAGTCAGAGTGTTTCACCTGTCCTAGTTTACCTCCATTTGTCTCCACCGTTCCGGGTTTACCTCTGTGTGCACCACTGTTCCCATTTACCTGTGTGTGTCTCCACTGCTCCCAGGTTACCTCTGTGTTTGCAGGCTGTGCCGAATGGCTTTTTGTTAAGAGCCGGCTGTGTGGTGTCTCCTCTGTGATTCACGACCTGGACCAGTGCTCCCAGTACATGGACTGCACAGAGACTGGACTGATCCGAGATGCTCTGGTCCTGATCAAACCCAGCTTATGCTTCCTGGAGGGTCACATGGGTCAGTTAGATGTGTTCACTGGCTCACAGTCACATGTTGTGTTAAAGTTTTACAGTTTTCCTTCTCGTTGCAGACGTGTCTTTGTTTTACTCTGAGCTGTTGGCCCGGCTGTCCTCGCTAAGCTCCGCCTTCCCCACTGTGATTGGGCGGCTGTGTAGCCAGTGTGAGGACTGGTTACTGACATGTCCGGATCCAATTCTCATCCCAAGTAGCAGCTTCCTGCAGCAGCCAGGGGGGGGACTGCAGCACACGCTAACTGTGCTGCGGGGAGGTCAGATGCATTTTTGGTTTGGTTTAATTCGGTTTTTGCTTTGTTTCATTCATCAGCCTGACTTGGTGACATGTTCGCAGGTGTCATCTGCATGGACATCAGCATGATGACAAAGCTCCTGGTTGCGGGCTCAGATGATGGTGTGGTGGAGGTCTGGAGCATGCTTGACCAGCAGCTTGTCCACACCTTGCTGGGACACACAGGTGAGTCTGGACCAGAAAACAGACTGACTGAACGGTAAGACATAGGAGTCTTCCTCCTGCTCCACGCAGGATGAAGGCAACTATTAACGACTCCTTTACTTACCTATCTAAAACACAGACAGGTAACTCCAGCCACACAAGCTCTCATTTTTTTTTTCTGCCAAGCCCCTTTCAGTTGATAAAAGTTCATCTTCATCTTTCTGGGTGAGAACATCCTCTATCGATCAATTAAAACAAACAAAAAACAGGAACCAACACTAATTTGAGAAGAATAAAGGTCAGTTTAAAAGTAAGAGCAAACATTTATGTTTCCTCAGAAAAATATGAGTTTTATTCAGTTTTTTTCCAACTCATCTGGCTCTAAACCCTACCTTTGGGATCTGCAGTCTGAGTTGCTCTGCAGTAAGGAAACACATGGGTGATGCAAATAAAGCCAGTCACGCCAAGTAAACCTCTGTAGAAAACCATTTCCAGAGAGGAATTAGAAAATACTGAGCATTTAGAAACCAGAAAAGGACTGCAGGGTCTTCAGTAAGCTGCGTCCAGGCTCCAGATGAAGACAAGTGATAATTATGCCTTTTGTATGTTTAATAGGTGCAATCTTGGCTGTCAAGTTGATCGGCAGCCCTGCCCACTGCCTCTCATTAGCTGCCGACGGCTCACTGAGGAGGTGGAACGTGATGAATGGCCAGCAGCTCTCGTGCATTGAGGAGGCGGTGCCTATAGACTCCACCCATTCATCAGTGCACCTCCACCTGTCTGAGCAGCTGCTCTTTGTTTACACCAGGACACAGGTACCACCTCTGCCCCGATCTCCGCTCAAGCACAGCCGATTGTCTCTGACGTCTGTTCCCGTTTCTGCTCTCGCTTAAGGTAAAGGTGTGGCAGCTGGATGGGGCGGAGCTCCACCTGAGCAGCAGTGGCGATGAGGTCTGGTTGGTTCTCGGGGTTCTGGGAGAATCAGTGGTCTCTCTGTCCTACTCTGGTCTGGTCAGAATCTCGCACCCAGTTTACGGGACTCAGTTAACGGTGAAAACTCAGCTGGAAAACTCAGTAAGGCACCGGACTGTCGTAACCACAGTGACGCTCCCCAAACGTGAGACCGTGTTTGTGGTTTATAAAGGAGGATTCCTCCACCAGGTGTGCCACACACACACACACAGACATACACACACACCTGAAATAATGTGAGTGATTGAATTTTTGTTAGAATATATTTAAATATGTCAGTTAAAATAATTTAAATACAAAACTAAATGAAATAATTGCAATAGAACATTAAATTCAAACATTAAAAATTTAGATTAATGATTAGTAATTATGAGATTTTAAGGTTCTTAAAGGTTTTAAAAATGTACAGCTATAAATTTGTGACTATATTAATAACCTTTCTGAAAATGCATTTTATAGTAATCTAATAAAATACATAATTCTGAAAGACGATATAGCGAAAATAATTTATTATATCACAATAATAAAAGGTTATGTTTGTATAGCTCATGTACCGGTAAATGTGGTGTAAAAATTTAAAAGATTTTGAGTGGCGTTCTCAGGTCTGCAGCTACATTCACTGTGAAAATTGTTTTTTTCTTTTACTTTCATCAATGACGATGATGATGACATTTTGTTGTGTAGATTTCCAGGACAGGCAAACAGACTACTGCTGAGTTTCCTCTGCTTCCTTCGTTCCTCTCAGTCACTGAAGATGAGAAAACCCTGTTAGCAGGTAGGCCTGAGCTCTGAGCGCTGTGCCTCAGGCCTACACAGAGGCATACTGACTGTTTGTGTCATTCACAGGCAGCGAGTGCACTCTAAGCCTCTTTAACATCCTCAGCGACTCTCTGAACCGATTTCTTGACCTCCAGCATGACGACGACGTTTTATCCGCCTGTGTCTCCTCAGACGGCAAGCGGCTCGTCTCTGGAGCTGCAGACCAACTCGTACGAGTAAGATACCAGCAGGAAGTATGAATCAGTTCACTTATTTCATAACACTGAAGACCTTAAGCACTTCATAAAGATGACTGAAGCCACAGAGGGTCTCTCTGCTATTACAGCTCATTTTATTCTGAAAGGACACACATACTCACATACTGTTATTCTCCTGCAGGTGTGGTCTGTGACCACTGGGGCGCTGTTGGACTCTCTGTGTGGGGTGGATGCCCCCGTCACCTGTGTTCTTCTCTTTAATGACTTTGTGGTTTCGGCCTCGGCGGCCACCACCTCAATCCTGCTATGGAACCTGAAGTATGACACCAGCGCCAAACCTGCCGCCCGCATTCCTGCAGACTCTGCCCATGTCGCCCTCACCAGAGACGGCGATCAGGTTTTCTACGTACACCAGCAGAGCCACACTGAGGTTATGAGCTGGAACAGCCACACAGGTTAGAAATGAAAGGTGGTAGCTGCTTACAAAACATTAGAAGACATTGATTGATGTCACGCCCCCTGAGGTCTCTCTCTGCAGGTTCTGTGTGCGAGCGTTTGCCCGTCTCTGCCGAGGTGTCCTGCCTGGAGTTCGCTCAGAACAAACGTCTCCTCCTCTGCGGCCTGACGAGCGGCACCGTCCTCATCTACCCCTTAGCCCTGCCTCAGGAGACGCTTTGCATTCCACCCCCGGAGAGCCTGAGCCGGGTCCTCTGCCTTGCCACCAGCACCCATGAGAAGCACCTGGCGGTGGCCTATGAGGACTCAGTGTGCCTATTTGAGATCACCTCCAGGGACAACTTCCCCACGGTCGAGGGGCCCCTGGAGAAGTTTGCACTGCCCCTTCTCCATGCCCCGCTGTCTGCCATGGCCCTACTGCCCAACCGCAGGCTGCTGTATGGGACGAGCTGTGGGGAGGTGAAGCTGCGAGACTTCAGCGGGGGTGGCATCGTCTCCGACCTGGAGCCTCACCGCAGCAGAGTGACCTGTGTGATGGTCAGTAACCGGGGAGCTCACACTCTGGTGGGCTCCGAGGACGCCGTGCAGAGGCTGTGGGCCCTGAACCCGCTGGCTCTGGACCACACCATGGAGTACAAGGTCAGAGATCAAAGGGACGCTCTGCGAGTATGAGCATGGATGACGTATGCCGATGCCACTGTCAGGCCTTTGGTCCATCTCTTCTTCTGTTGTCTAATTTTTAGGGTTTTCTCTTCGAGGGTGTTCTTTCTGCTGCATTTTCTGAAAGCGACCGCTTCATCTTCACCGGGTCCCAGGACCGAACCGTCAAAGTCTGGGACGTGGCGTCAGGTACACATTTGTATTCGGCTGCGAGGTTTGAGATTTTAGGGCCAAAAAATTACAGACAAGCCCAGGAGTGTGCACTAGTAGTCATGCACCAGGTCTGAGCCGTTTCCTGGTTGCAGCTCTATGAAATTCAGTCAGCTGCAAACCAAAAATTCTCCAACAACTCGGCCTCTCTTGGATTTTGAAAAAGAGTGCTTGGAGTTCTGTTCAGTTTCATCATTCAAGCCACTGAACTTTATTCATTTCTCCCATCAGGAAACCTGCTCTTCGTTCAGTACGTCTACTCCCCAGTCGTCCGAATGGTGACCTTCAGGGACGGCTTTGTGGCCTTGACCCAGCAGGGTGCCATCATCAGAGAGCTGTTTCGTTGTCCGGACCACATTGGGCCTGACTACAACCCTGTGAGAAGCATCAGGGCCCAGTACCGGGTCACCTCTAGGCAGAAGGACCAGGACGGGCCGCAGACCTCCGTGTCTGACCTGCAGGACTTTAACCCCGCCCAGTTAAACCTAAACCTCATGGGCATGCTCAAAGCTAAACCCTCCT
Organism: Hemichromis elongatus; assembly: GCA_015108515.1. Lineage (NCBI taxonomy): Eukaryota > Metazoa > Chordata > Actinopteri > Cichliformes > Cichlidae > Hemichromis > Hemichromis elongatus. Next base: position 24,503 of record VUQR01004762.1, read on the forward strand.
CTGCATGTGTCATGCTGTAGGACTGCGGGGCTGAAGTTATGGTATCCCAGACCTTCAAGGAGGGGAAAATAATGTTATTCACCAATATTTGATCATTATATTTAATAAACATGTAATCAGAACAGTACACGCGTGTTCTCCTGTGAATTACTGCAAACATTCATTTTCTCTGAAGCTGATTATAATGTTGAAAACACAGACAGTGAATCCTTTCTTTACACATTACTCAGCTCACTCGAATCTTAGATTTAAAAGCTTCATGTTTTCGTGATGCTAAGCCACCTTCAGCAGGACTGACAGTTTTATACTAAAACTCAACTTTTCTGAAGAATTTTCATTTAAAATATGCAAATATTAATTATTTAAGTTGAGCACTGATACTTTTGTTTGGTTCTTTTTGTGCTTTCACTGTTTTAACTGCTTGTACAGTTTCCTTATAAGTGACCAGAAACTTCCTGCTTCTTTCCAAAGAAACCAGATATGAGCACTGTCATCATTATTTTCTTGATACACAAAGCTATAAACTAATGCATACAGAGAAAATATCTTTACTGCTCTTTATTTTTATTCCACAGTAAAGCAGCTGTGCATGAGTCACAGTTCAAAATAATCCGTGTTTATCTAATACGGGCTGCTCCCATCTCATTAAGGCCCTCCTTTCTAAAAGTCCTCTTTCTAACGATTGTTTAACTTTTGGAAGCCTGCCGAGGGGCCATGACCAGTGTGGTGTTTGTACTTTGACTGCTCAGTCAGCAGCAGGTTATGCGACTGTATAAAAATGAATATTTTGTGCAGTCTGAAGTTTCTTGGGGTGATTTTTACAGAGCGTGATGCTCTGAGTAAGGAAGCGTGCAACCCCGTCACTGTTTTAGAGGCTGAAATATGAACTGCCTGTGGCTGTAAATGTGACGCTCCCTCAGGTTAAAGTTAAACTGCTGGTTCTTGTTTATTAATCACCTATGAACGAAGGCCATGGATTGTTCCAGTGTGACGTTGAGGACAGGTGATGGGCGAGCAGTAAAAGCTTGTCTCTTGAAGGTTAAACATTGACAGACCTGCAGGGAGCTGCTGGTTCCAGAGCCTCGTCCTTACTCTGTCTTTAACTTGACTGCAGCACCTCCGATTTTCCTCACAGATTCGACTATGGGGACGCTCTGCGCACTGACTTCCTGTTTACTGCTTGCCATCGGAGCGGTTACAGCTCAGACAGGTACGAACCTTCTCTAAAAACTGTTTTGTCAGAAAACGGAAGAATTCCCATTTGCTTTCGCGAATGTCTTGTTTTCCCCGAAATGCTCTCAGTTTATCAATACTTCACATTAGAAGCTTTTCTGATTGGTCACGTGTTGAACAGAAATGCTAGTTTTTCATGGGCCTGGATTTTGGTGAGTTAAAAGGAAACGTTAATGAAGAATGCAGCTTTTATGGTTATAAAAATGAATTCTCACACCATTAACTCAAAGGTCTGATGTTTTATTTTTATTCTGTGTGTGTTCATTGTCGCTGTGCTTCATTCAGAGCTTTAAATTTATCTCCAGACTACCCTGATTGGAATATCCAACACCAAAAATGCGATTTTTTTTCCTATTTTTCTGTACATATTCTGTACATTTTTACCTGTATATACGAAATTCAGTTGCTTATGTATATTAGGACCACTTTGTGTCTTCCTTTTTTATTTTATTTTCCCTTGCTGTAAGAGCAATTCTCATTCGTAGGATAATAAAGGTTTATTCTATTCTATTCTATTTAATATCATGGTTAAAACCTGATAACAACCAAGGAAAACAACCAAGGATGTATCAGCTGTTAATGACAGTGTAAGGGTCACAGCTAAAAAAGCTTAGCAGTGTTAATTATCTGACAGCTTCACCAATCACACCATTAAATAATCACTTTGCGTACCTCGAGTATACACACTCACCGAACACTTTATTAGGGACACCTCACTATTAGATTCAACAAGCTGCTAGAAGTAATCCTCAGAGACTTTGGTGATGTGACATCATCATGTCATCATCAGCTGCTGCTGATGTGTCTGCTGCATCCACAGTGAGAATCTCCTGTTTCACCACATCCCAAAATTGCTCTGCTGGACTTAGATCTGTGCCTGTGGAGGAACTGACAGGTTTATTTATGTTTCTGACAAATCTACTTAAATAACTTAAAAACTTAAATAACGATGTTTCATGGATTTAAAAAGTGCTTCTAATTCACAGTACTGACAGTGAAGCTAAACCTGTTTGGACAGGTGACGGTTGTAGGCGTCAGTTTAGCTCATGTCCAGAAGCTGGAAAAGTTCAAAGCCATCAGAGCTTCATGTTTTCCTTTGACCCCTCTGTGTGTTTGCCTTGCAGAACCCACTGACACCAAGGAGCGGCCGCTGCCTCAGTGGCTGACCGGCATCATCGCCGTCTGCGGCTTCCTGTTCCTTGCCTTCGTCGTCGCCCTAGCGAAGAAGGCGTGGTGTGAAAACGCCAGCAGGTCAGTCGGCCAAATACTACCGAAGAACTGTTTGAATGTTTTAAATCTGCTTCTCTGTTTGGAAGAGACATAAATATGTAAAAGTTTCAAATAACAGTACAGCTCGTGTGCTGCCCCTCAGCAGGCTTCCAGAAGCTGGCCAGTTGATGGACAATGGGAGGAGAGAGGAGATGAAGCAACTTGTTTCAGTGCAGAAATGTTACGTTCTGTGATTCTTCTTTGTATATGCAGCAGGACTAGCACTGAAGATGTGAGAGAACATGACATTGTCAGCAGCAACCTGTATGATGTGCGTCTCAGCTCCATCAGGTAGGAACAAGAAGGGAAACACTGAAGATACTCCTGTAAAGATCCTTTAGACATAAAACTCTGTAAACATGAATGTTTATTCTACTTCTCGTTTTTTGATCTGCACCAGGAGGAAGAGCGCCGAGTCAGGGAACGAAAAGACCTATGAGACGAGTCTGGACGCCCTCAGGTAGAAACGCAAAAACCGCCATCTAATGACATAGCCCCAAAAACTCTTCCCTTTAAAACATTCAGTGCTCAAACACAGTCAGTGTCAGAATCACCATCAGCACCCTCTGTGGTACACTTCAACACAAAACCAAAAACACATGCCTCCACCACACCTGCACTCACCCCCACTCGCCTCGAGCAGACCTCCAGCACACCTCCATTCACCTCGAACACACCTGCAGCTCATGTGATTCCTTCACAGTGCTGGCCGAATCCTCACTCATTGCTGAGGTGAGAAAGATGAAAATAAAAAGTCACACACTGAAGGCACAAATCGTTCTTCCAGGTTAAGGTACATTATTATTATTTATATTTGTGTTGTTCGGCATCTAGGTCTATCAGGTGTGTTTTTAAAGTGCTATATAAATAAACGATGACAATACTATCAAATATGAGTAACTGAGTAACAATAGTTCCCGGCTGGAGTCCAACCACATTCACAGCCACTGCTCATGAACTCTGAGAAGCTTTAGATGCATTCTTCATTGAATTTGTCGTTTGTCCATCAGGAGCAAAGACTCACCAAACGCCTTCAACAACCTGGCAGTCGACAAGACAACCTCCATGTGACAGCCCTGCAGAGAGCCTATTGGCTGTCTCAGCATAGAGTCTGGAGAGACACGAAATTCCTTTTTCGCACGAATTGTCATTCTTTGTTTTGTTGTACAGGTGTCCAGGTGTGAGGAATCCACCAGGACGAAGGAATTTATTTACACATACTGTATGATCGGTTTGATTTTTCTTCTTGATTGTGAATAATTGAATGTGTGGAATTAATAACATTGATCTGTACTCAGAGTATCGCATCAGCTGCTGTGTTTGTTAAAGCTTCATCTCCTGCTGACTGTACCGTTTCTGTGCTCATTAATAAGTTATGTTTTCTAACAAACTGCTGTGTTGGCTCTCCAAATAATCAGTCAACACAACAGCAAACACTGAGGACACTAACAACACTAAGACTAAGACAAAGAAGTGAACCCGAGTGACCGTCCAGCACAATTCGGCTTTGGGGTGGGGGTATAAGTTAATGAAGTTAATAAAAGTTAATGGATGCATTTCAACAGTCACCTGCAGTTCCTCTGATGAGCAGAGGCAGCAGTGAATCAGCCCTCACATCTTCCCAGGTTTCTGCTTCACAGCAGAAATAAAGATGTGTACAGCCTGATGCTTAGGGTGTGGTGCTTTCTTTAATTACACTGATGATTCAGATAAATACCTCCATATTTCTGCTGCTTGTATCCGTGATCTGATTTATTTTTGTCACTACCTGGAACTCATGACCATTCATAAGATTAGGAAGATAAAAGCATCAATTTACCGGTTGTCCTAAGCTCAGCTCTCTCTTCACCACAGCAGATGGTTACCTCACTGGGGTTATTTGACTGGGGGAGTGGCTCATTGCCCAAAGCCTAGTGGTCAGGCCTTAAGTGATGGGACTATGGCTTGACCGCCATGTGGCTCATTCAGCCCAAATGAGCCACATTTGGACCTGGCCAGGTCCAGTGTGGACCAGGCAGCAGTGGAAGGTCTGATCCCCAGTTACTGAAAGTGGCTTAAAAAACTTAAAAAAAACCAAAAACCAAAAGGTAAAGTGAAATGAGCAAAACCAGCTTGAAAAGATAGCCCAAAACTACCCTGAGCGAAAAAGAACTGTGGCGAGTAGGCTCAGTAATGAATGGCTAGTGAACCGCTAATGAACAGCCAGTGAACAACTACTAAAATAGTAAAAAACTAATGAACAACTAGTAAAAAGCCATTCAACAACTAGTGAATATCTAATGAACAACTAATGAACAGCTACTGAACAGCTATTGAAGATTATAACTTGCCTATTTAAAAACAATTTTGCAAAGTCTAAGGGTTATTGAAGGTTCTTCTTGTGACTAATGAGCAGTTTGAAGGTCATAGAAATACACTGACCACAGGGCCCATGGGATTTCTCAAACCTCGTTTGGTCTCTCATTACCAATATTTCAGCTCCATGAAATAAATCTTGGCTACTGACCTGCCAGCAGTCATAAAAACCACCTTTCTTCTGATTGGCTACAGACCATTTTGAACTGAGAATCATACAGTAAAACAGTCCTTCAAAGTCAATTTGAATCTATTATCTGTTATTTATTTGAAATCAAACGAATTTTCTCAACAACGTCTGAGAACATGATTAAAAAATGATGCAGAATAACGAGGAAGCGCTAGCAGACCAAAGCTGCAGGTTTCCATTCTGATATCTGACATTCTGACATATTAGTGCTCATAACAACACAACAGCAACAAAAATACATTGTTAATTCTCAACAAGATCAAAAATAAATTATATTTCATCTACTCCGGCATTTGCATATGAAGTACCAAAAAATTAAGACAATAATTATGACAACGTAAAAGTTAAACACAAAGTATTTTGCACTTGATTGATATGTATAAAGTACAGGATGCTGCTAAGACCAGCGCTCAGCTGCTGCTAAACACTTGAGTCAGACGAAGATGCGCAGCCACAAACAGCTACCTGCACAGTAGGAAACCCTTAAAGCAAAATGCTGACGTTCAGTCGGATCGTTGTGTTCTTCGTCTAAAACAAGCTCCGAGTTTTTTAGCACTTCATGACAGCTGCTCATAATACATTATGTTTAATGAAAATGGATTAAACTGAGAGCTCTACTTATATTTGCTGAAGGAGAAGGTCTGGATACTGGATGAGAATTAATATTAGAAGTTTATTGGTTGTGATTTGCCTAATTATCTTCAACCAGTAACTGTAGTTCACTTACATGTTGAGATAAAAATTTGTTTAAATGCAGGTTTGCAAATTTTTAATTTATCCACCTGTATCTTTTCGAAATTAAACTAACAATCATAGGTCTTTCAAAAATTTTAGAGGCCTTCTGACTGTCAGACAGAAATAGAGAGAGAGGAAGAACTCCTTCTCCATCCTGCAAATAGCTGCAGTTATCTGCCATCAGCAGGTCTGAATTTGAAGGCGTGTGGCAGCTCTGGGGAAAGCTCTTCTCCACTGTCCATGCTTTCTCAGGTTAGCTTCTGTTCTGCTTTACAGAGCTGGTAACACATGCTCCTCATGGAGAAGGAAACAGAAGGAAGCTGCTCAGTGTGGACTTTCATGCACAGCTGAGTGAAAACAGCTGATATTTTCTGCTTACACTTAGAGGTGAGAGAGTTCAGAACGCACTGACGCAGGCCTTAAGACCGTTAAGGGAAGCCACGGTGAACACCGGTTAAGGGAAGGTTGCTTGCGGTGACTGCAGCGGTCAGTAGCAGACTACTGCAGTCACTCATAGCTGCGAAGCAAAGAACACGTCAATTAAGACGGAGAAGGCAAGGATTTCACTGAACGTCAGCCCAATGCTTTTATTTACGTATGCTTCAACTACAATGTGGAAGACACTGTATCTGTTGCCGGGGCGACAGGAGTCTCCATACCCACCAAGTCCTGAGAGTCATCTCCATGGAGACAGACATGTTTACATGTTTTATAAAGTGTTGCACAAACTCTTAAGTGGAAGATAGCGGGACTTTCACATTTCACATCAGTATGCTTATGTGTGCTCTGTTCAGCAGTCGGCACTGACGGGGAAACAGAGGATATGTGATGGTATCAAATGATGGCACCGTTTAACATGTTTGGCTAAACAACAGAAATACAGTGGAAGCACTTGAATAAACAAAAGAGAATGAAAAATAAATATACCTCTGTTATGAAGGGATATTTTAGTGAGCTTCAGGCCCACTTTTTTCATTTTCCAGGTTTTGATTGAAAGTTTTCAGATTTTTAGGACAAAACTTTTTCTATGAGATGGTGATGTTGGTGAGAAACAGGATTCCTCATTTCCAGACTTTGTATTTACAGTTAGTTATTTTAAAATATACGTCCAGCTACAGTTTAATTAGGTTTAGGGAAACATTGTGCTTTCTGGCTCGGCTTCCTTCACTGCTGGGTGTGGTACATTCTGATTGATTAAAATCTGAAAGGACTTCTAAATGTTTGTTCCAGACTGTGTGTTCCTTGTGTAAAAAAAAAAGTGCTTAAAAATGAAAAAATAATGTTATGAGTGGAAAATCACAGGTGTAGAGTCAATCTAAGGATGAAACTAAAGGTTAGCAGCTGTTTCTTTCATGTTTGGCTGGTGATGGCAGAAAAAAAATGGGAAGCTAATGAGGCCTGAGCGGTCAGCTGCGTTACATCGGTCTCCACTTTTACAATAACAGCTACTACACAGCTAACAGTGGACCACAGAAGAGATGCTAGGCTAATATCAGCCACATCTTTCCCTTTTTGTTATTCTGGTTCCTTTTCTGAACGTCTTCCCATCAGTCCGTTTCTCAGTTAGTATCAGTTAGTGCAGGCTTATTTAGCCGTCCCTTCGTCAGACTGGAGCATAGTGTCAATCACAGGATAAATAATAAAAGAGCTTCTCAACCTGGTTCTAGGTTATGACATCAGATTTTATAGTTGGGTCGGGTTGATTCCACGATTACAGGACAGAACTGATGCTACAGGATATCAGCGGACTTGTTTTTATCTCTACCCAAGAACAACGTGGTGTGCGAGCAGTTTATTAGCGATGCTTTTTTTTTCTTCAAAAAAATAACTCGCCAGTAGTGCTCCAAAGATGAGTTACTGCTCCCCATGTACAGGTGCTCAGAGCCCCAAGGCGCATCTGTAAGGTCAAGTTTTCAAAAATAAGGACTGAAAACTGCAGTCCAAGATGGTGGACAAGAGCCAGCTAATTACACTTTATCATTTTTTTAGGATCTCTTTGATTTGTGGTATTTCAGAATATGCGGGCGAGCCTGTTTAAGGATTAAATATTAGTGCGTGGAAACAGAAATGGTGAAATGGAAGGTCAGAGTCACACCTTGGGGAGTTTCTTTTCGATCCAAACAGCAAGTACGAACACATCAGCTGAGACCCAACGTGGCGCCCTGACCCAAAGGTTGAGAAACTCTGTTTAACATGTGAAGACGGCGGGAGAGTCAGAGTGAGGCACCAGCCTGTGCACAGGAAGTGTTTGTGTGTGTGTCTGACGCCGTTTCTTTTGTCAATTTTTTGCGTGTTGGGGTTCAGAGTGACTATCAGAGTTGTTGTCCAGAAGTCTGAGTGTGTGCAGGTGTCTGTGCAGGGGTGCGTTATGACAGGACATCCAACTTGACCATTCCTCTCTGTTTCTTCAGGATGGCGACGGCCTGCTCGTGCGTTGCTCCCTGCAGACTCTCTCCATTTACCGCCAGGATCTGATCGCCTCGTTTCAGACGCCCATCCACCGCCGCGGCGCCCTGAAACCAGCCAACATTTACATTACATTACATTTACTGTTACATTACATTTACATTCTCAGTGCCTTGAAGCACGTGACATCATCGGACAGAGATGGGTCCTGACCTTGCTGAAGACGGTCTTCACGTAGATTGGCAGGTCTCCGTGCGGACTGCCGAAGCCACCGACGATGCTGAATCCGAGCCCCTCTGAACCTTTTTCCAGGCTGATGCTGCGAGGCCGTGGACCGCTGACGAGGATCGGGAGGAGAGACTCGGGGTCAGGTCAGTACTTTCTGTGATTACTCCTCTTTGTGTGTGTGTGTGTGTGCGTACTCACTCTGGCTCTGCTGTGTGTGTGTCAGTGTTGTCCGACAGACCGGAGCTGCTGGTCAGACTCTCCACCTGAGAGGCGATGGCACTGATGTTGGTGTCTGCCACCACCTGAGACACACACACACACACGAGCAGCAGGTAAAACACACTTAAAACAAAAGAGCAGTATCTAATGCATCATAAAGATGCTACAATGTTTCCTGCTAATCCTCAGCCATGAAAACTGTGGTTTCATATCTAACGCCAGCTAAGATGTGGAACGACATTAGGTGTCTCTAATGCGATGAAACAAATTATGATTATGTGAACAAAAAGCAAATAAAACATCACAAATATCTTCAGTCCAGCTGCAGTTTTTATAATGCTGTATAATAGCACACCAACTGAGTTAGCATGATTTCAACCACCTCAGTATTAGCTGCTAACAGTTAGCTCCGATTAGCTGCAGACTGCAGATTTTCTGAAATAAAAGTCAGTGAAGACTACAAACTATCTGCATCAGAGCTAATCAACAAACATCCAAACACGGGCCGAGTGTCTGTGACCTCAGAGCGGCGCTTAAAGGCAATAGTTCTCTCTCTGGCTTATTAAAAAAAAAACGTCCACTGCTATCACACTCCCAGCATGCAACAGTCAGCCCTGGCTGGACTGTACTGATAACACATACACACTTAGACTAATCAATACAAGCTGGAGAAAAATCAGAATAATTCATGAGCGCTCTGAATGTAAACATGTGACCGAGCTCTGAGTCATTGAACATTTTATCCCCTGAAGGAAGACTGTGACAGTAAACCAGCCCTTTATGAGCAAATCCCAAAGCAGCACAAACACTGGGTGAGGCAGGCAAGATTTACTTTGTGTCATTTGGGTGCATACACACTGATTAATGATGAAGCTGTTGAGAAGCTTATCATTAACCCTGGAGGCTCTGTTGCAGAGAGGCTTTCCCATCGAGGGATCCAGAGCCTCTCCCCTGGCCTTCCACGTTCTTCCTGTGATGCTCACAAATAAACCAAACTGCCCTCCTTACAGAGCAAAAACTCTCCGTGTGCTATCAGTTCATTGCTGCATTTTAGGTTTGTCAGGCAATTATCAGGCAGTGGGTGAACTTCCACCCGCTAGCCTCAGGGAGCAGTAACGATCTCACTCTGGTTTGGTGCAGCAGAAGGATTTTTTTTTTTTGCCAGAAGTGTTTTTGAACCAAAAGGTGGCGTTCCACATCGGTTCTTCTTCTTTACTTTCTCCTCCAATCAGAGGAAGAAAGGACAGTGTGTGTGCCCCCCCCCCCAGTTGCAGGCGTTAGTTGGCCTGACCCTGTTTTCCCCCTGAGTTTTCCAGTAAATCTGCTGTAATAGCACACGCTGGAGTGTTGTTCACCACCTGCATTCTCACAGACCTCACAGGTGTGGCAGGCATGTTTTACCTGCAGGTTGATGTTTCCGTAGCTGTTCTTCAGCATGGTGACGACCTCGCTGTGAGACAGGCCGTCCACAGACTGCCCGTTAACACTGACGATCCTGTCTCCCACCTGAAAACACAGAGAGACACGTTTCCATCACTTCCTAGAGATGGCTTCAACTCTCAAGCCTCCTCCTACCCTCAAACCAAGCCTCTGTTCTAATAACTGATCCAACTTTTACTTTAGGAGAGCAATCGTGGCCCTGTGAGGAAGCCCGCTCCCAACCTGCACACCCGCACAGCTACAGTGAGACTAAAGTTTGGTTTCAGCCTATTTCTTCACACGGTTGGTGGGTGCAGCTCTCAGGTGGAAAACGTCTGGTCTCAGTCACCTTGAGCTGGTGGGTTTTAGCAGCAACTCCGCTGGCCTGAATCATGGCAATGAAAATGGGGATGTCACCAAGAGGACTGCCCTTCCCTCCTGCCACACTCACTCCGAGGGAGTCGCAGACGCCCTGAGAGACACGGATGTAAGAATATAAGGAAGGCATCAGAACAAGACTAGCTTTGACCATGAAATCACAGCTACGGGTCTTTCTTATCCAGAACTCACTGTTTTTGTGTACCCTGACCTTCTCACTGTGCAGTGACTGTAACATCTGCACTATTTATGTGAGTTATTATTTTACAGCAACCAAGGGGTCAGAGGTCAGTGGTCCTACAGTGTGTTTGTGTGCGTGTGTGTCAGGTCATTACCCTGGTGATCTCCACCGTTCGGATGCCCTCCTTGAGCCCTGCACACACAGCAGAAAAAACGTGATCAGCGCTCTCTTTGTAATCAATACATCAGCATCACTCTGACCAATCACACGTGTCTACCTGAGGAGGACGTAATGTCACCGGTGGGCTTGGTGTTATTGTTGTTGGGCAGACTTGAGGTTGGGGGGTCAGGTGGCTCAGGGGACTGTGTGAGGGGCGGAGCTGGAAGACCTGAGCTGTTTGTGCTGGCGTGACTCATCTGAAACACAGGAAGTGTCCGATCAGCTCGCCCTGTTTGCCATGTTAGGGAAGGAAAATGTAGTTCAGGTGCTCCAAGGTGAGGAGGCGTGTCCATCATCGCTTTACAGTTTACTTTTACTTTACAGTTTCACTCCAGAATGAACTCAGACCCGGGGTGGGTCATCGTGGGAGAGAGGAGCAGAAGTAACAGCTGGTGAGCAATCCACAGGTTGCTGGTTCTCTGTGTGCTCGTCTTCTCTCCTCTTTCCCCACCAACGGCCTTCCCTCCCCAAGTCTGGTTCTGCTGGAGGTTTCTTCCTGTTAAAAGGGAGATTTTCTTACCACTACCACTAAGTGCTTACTCATGGCGACCTGATTGTTGGGGTTTTGTATCTTTGGGTTTGTGGAATTGCTTGGTGTTTATATTACAGTGTTAGACACGACCATAAATCTGAACTCTCTCACACCTGGCTCCCATGTGAGTTTCGTCTGGATGTGATCCAGGAGGCAGCTTTGAGTCGGCCAAGCTCCAACAGGACAGGACCCCGAGCACACTGCAGGACACACACACACACACACACCCACACACACACACACACACACACACACACACACACACACACGTTAAACGAGACACCTCCGAGCTGCAGTAAAGACTTTTA
>VUQR01004763.1:0-27421 GCA_015108515.1 Hemichromis elongatus
AAACATTAGTAACATTTTGTTGATGTCCAGTTAAAACCATGAACCATGAAGAAACATTACAGAAAACATCAATTCAAAATCCGGACCAAACTCTATCAGAAGTCTCACTGTTGGATGAAACTGATAACTGAGGTTATCTCCCTCATCTGCTCTCCCACTAAACAAGTGTGAAGTTGTTGCTGGGCCACAGTGATAGGAAGCTTATTGGAGTCCAGGCCATAGCTACCTCAGTCCCACTTTAATCAGCGCTTCACCAAACAGGAAATTTGTGTGGATGAAATAGCTTGAACCTAAACTACACGACACAACTGTCTGGAGGTCCTTCACCTTCTCTGAATTAACTGTGAAATTGTATTGGAAAGCAGACCAAGGCCAGCTAAGGATATGTTTGCTTGGTCTGTGCTCACAGTTCTGGGGCTTGCCTTGTGGCAAATAAAGAGAACACCAAGAATATGAAAGACATCAAAGGTGAATAAATGAGAATTAATTATGTTTTTCTAAATGAATTAAGTACAGAATGGGAAAAAAGATTTTCCTGAAATTATGTTGTATTTAATAATTACTAATCTAGTTACTAATAGTTGATAATCTAGTATTTACCAAGCTGTTTAATGACTCCATCCACTCCTCTTTCCCTACCTACTCCCTCTAGCTCTTTAGCCCTCTCCAATGACTAGCGTAGCTAATTTCAGCCAGTTCGACCCCTTGATCTCATTCTTTTGGTCACTACATGCAGTTTGTGACCATTCATGAGGGTGGAAATGTAGATCCAACCATTAACTGACAGCTTTGCTTTTAGCCAGAGCTCAGCTTTGTCTTCACCACAATGGACTGGTACAGTATCCACATGCTTCATCCATCCATCTGTCAATTCTCTGCTTCCCTCTCCTCACTGTCATGAACACCACCCTCCTAGTACTCAGCATTCCTCCAGTTGTGGTAGCATCCCTTCCCCACCCCAGAGAGGCCACCCAACCATTGTCCAGCTTTATCAAGGTAACTGCCTGATAAGTCAAAAGAACCGTCCAAGTCTAATAAAATGGATACCTTCCACCTACTGACTAATGTAACGTATCTTCACAATATATATTTTATATATTTAACCCTGGAACGTCAAATGTAAAATATTTGATGGATGAGTTCTTGAGACATCGTCATCATCAGTTTGATTTTTCTTCCTGAAAGACCTGAATATGTTGTACAATACATTTTAAGGACTAAATTGCGCAGAAATGCCAAAATAATGATACAATTTAAAAGTGATATGACATTTCTTCTTTTCTTTGTCATCAGGTAAATAACAGTCCAGCTTCAAAGAATTTGAATTTTCTATCAATTATTTCATGGATTACAAAGTTAAGTTTTAGTCACTTTGTCCACAAGCAGGATTTTGTGCATCTTTTTTCCGTTTGATTCAAGTTTGTTCAAATTTGTTCAAATTTACTTCTTTGTAGCTTTTAGCTGTGTGTGTAGTTTTAATATTCAGCTAGATAGAATGCCGCCCGACTTAAAGACTGGTTATTTGACCTGACTGGACCAGTTTGGAGGTGCAAATTAGAGCCACATGTGTGACAACTAATTAAGGCCTAGGGAGGACATCATATGACAAACATGAAAGAGAGGAGCAAGTGGGATGCAAGAGCAAGATGGAAGAGCAGGACAGCAGAAGAAGACTTGTGTTGCCATGGCCACCTTTGGGCTTTTTCCCACTGGAGTCCAAAACAGTATCTCACACTAGTTATTGAATTATCTCCTGTAAGAATTCCAGATGGGCCCTAATGATTAGCAGCAGATGTGTCAGTTTTTGAGCCGTCGAAGCAGGATTGGTTTTAGCATTGTGCCTGCAATTTCTGTGACAATCAATGAATCAGGATGCAGTAACCAGAGGAAGAAAGTATTATTATTATGATTATTATTAATAATAAGCAAAATGAATACAAATAACTTAAATCAGAGTAGGAGGTTTCTTCCTGTTACCTGTCACCAAGTGCTTGCACATAAGGGATCAACTGATTTTTTCTCTGTATTACTGTAGAGTCTTTACCTTGTCATATAAAGTGTCCTAAGACAACTGTTATTGTGATGTGGATAATAAAGCAGAACTGAATCTAAGTAAATTGTGTCTAAGGTTTGTAGCCACAAAGCCTCAAATACTGTAGACCATTCAAATGTTTCGGTGCATTACTGTGTTAAAGAAAAAATTTGTGTGATTGCAGTAATGTATTACAAATGGTCAGGAGGCTATTCAGATATATCACGACTGGTGTAAGTGGTGCAGCATTAAAGCAAAACACTATGTTTAAGGGGACTTTGATTGAACATTTTTCTATGTACATGCCATAGGATAACTATATATGACACAACCTATATAAGTTCCACTAAATAACCTTGGCAGTCAGCAAAAATAGAGTTTTAGCATCCATAAAGCAATATTTTATTAAGAGTAAAATGGCAACACAAAAACAAAGACACCACATGCAGCGGGTGGTTTACAATTAATAAAATAAAGCGATTTTTTAAATGTTCAGCCTGTACTTTAACTATTTTGGTTCACCCACCACTCTGATTGTGTCACTTGTGGGTGGAAGAGATGCTGAAAAAAGATGGATGCAAATCCAAATGATAGAGGCCATGTCTGTCATTTTGAGAGCTAAAAGTTTGTAAACTAAAATGTGATATCTGAGGCTGTGGTTAGATGACTTGAACTGTATCTTTGATTTCTGTTCTGAATACTTGCAGACAGTAATTGGTGGCTCAAATGTGAGTCAGCAGCAGATACAAATTGAGCTGGTCTATTGAATACTTTTGAATTTCTGCATACCATTACCTCGTAGAGTTTCCAATGAATGTTGCAAGGTTTGAGATTTTCTTTTTCTTTTTTTTTTTTACTTCCCGAAAGCAACCCAGAAAAGAAGAAACATGTGCTACAGCTGCCCTACTGTGTGTGGTGTAAATGTGACTCAGTTCAGACAGCTGCTGGAGAGGAGCTTAGACTTCTCCTGCTGCCGAAATCCTGTTATGCCATCAGGGCGGGATCAGTCACAGTGAGATGTGAACTTATTTATCCTCATGCATCACTGAAATTTGCCTTTACCATTAATGCTTTTTAACATATCATAATATACTTTGATTTCATATAATTGATTTATAATTTAAAGCTATTCGCTATGTATACATGTGAAAACGGTGCTCAATAACTTTAAAGTTATTTAGTTATGCCTCCTGTAACAATCTTATTAATTTATGTGACACGTCAAAGTCATGGTATACTACAGGGTGGGCCATTTCTATGGATACACCTTAATAACATGGGAATGGTTGGTGATATTAAAGTCCTGTTTGTGGCACATTAGTATATGTGAGGGGGCAAACTCCCCAAGATGGGTGGTGACCATGGTGGTCATTTAGAAGTCGGCCATCTTGGATACAACTTTTGTTTTTTCAATAGGAACAGGGCCATGTGACACATCAAACTTATTGGTAATGTCACAAGAAAAACAATGGTGTGATTGGTTTCAACTCATTTTATAGGTCAGACTGTTCATACGTTATGTTGTATGTTATACTAAAAAAAACATTTATAATTTCTACATCATACTGGTGAACGGTGGTCCTGCTAATAAAGTGGAAACGATCAAAATCATAGTCCAAGTTGTTTGATTTAACTATATGTGAACTGTGGACCTTACTTAACATTTTGTGCCCTGGTTCACTTGTCACCCTTTCTGAATAATGATGTCTTTAGTATAAGTGACATTTTTTATATGATGGAATAGTTATTCATGTAGTTGTAAAAGTGTAACAATTACACGGATAAGTTAAAACATTAATGAAAGAATGGCATAAAATACACCAGCACATTCTGTTGATTTTTTTAAGAGAAGATTTTGATTCGGGCTATAACACTGCACTTTATTCTATATTACACAGAGTATAGCACAGCATTGAATGAGAGCTGCCTGAATATGCTCAACAGCTCCCTTTCTTTTAAACGTGCCTGGTATTGAGGAATAAATAAAACACCTCGAGGTAAATTTTAGCCGAAATTTTTCTGAATATAAAACCGTTTAAGTATCAGTTGGAAAGTAAGAGAGGGCCGTGATTATGCGCAGTGCATATTTGCATGTTTCTTTTAAAATGTTTGTGTCTGGAAATCAACTAACACAATTCAAACAAAAAAGCGCATGTTTATCTAATCAAGCCAGACTATCCATTTTCTATTTTCTCTTTTCTACCCAAGTAACCTTCTGTTTTTAGGCACTGTTGCAGTCAGTTTTATATTTTCAGGATTTTGAATATGTGTTGGTTTATATGTGGTTTATATGTGTTTGCTGCAAAATGTTTTTAGAGAAGGATCCTAAATTAGAGTGATTTGAGTGTCGCAGACATTCTAGAGAAAATGATGTCAGTAAAGCTTTGCTTATTTTATTTTCAGATTAACATTCACTCAACATATCGCCATGTGTTGTCTTCAGAGTGACAGTATTGCAAATGACACTGGCAACACTGGTTGGATTTCTATCCACTAAACATCTCACTTTCCACATTCTGACAGGCAGTAACATCTCCATCACTCCGCATCTGACACATTTTGTTGATCAAAACCGATTCCTTTTATTCTACAATGTCTCCTAGGTGGGAGCATGTGATATGAGCTACACTCAGATACACTACCTATAAACACAATGTACATCAACCAGGCATACAATTATGAGTACTTCCCTAATGCTGTGAAAGTGTGCTGTGCTCTCTGGCTCCAAGTTGTTAGCATCAGATCCTTTAAACCATGTACATGTAAGTAATGAGGTGGGGTCTCCATGGATTGGACTTGTGTGTCCTGCACATCACACAGACACTCAATAGGATTTAGATCTATAGAATTTGGAGACCAAGTCAGCGCCTTAAACTTGTTGTTGTACTCATATTTGCAGAATGACTCTGTTTTACTGCAGCTTTATCGCTGAATGACACCAAAATCAATTGCTTCCTGTCTTCAAAGCCACAATTTCAAAGATAGTGAGACTGCAAATTCACTGTAGCAGTTGTAATCATTTTGCAACTTTTGACTTTTCCAGGGGTGACTGAAGCATACAGTCTTGTTGTTTTGTTAGTGTGACAGAAACATGCAAAGTATGCTTTAGATCTAAAGTCTGGAAGCAACATTTAGACGAGACTTCAGCAACTCCTCACACATGTGTCACGTTTGAATGAACGGAGTACTTCTCTCGGTCGTTTTTCACTTTGCAGGACTATCGTTGTGAAGGCCACATTTTAGCCCAAATCTAATGGGTCAAAGCAAACCAAAAACAAGTGAAACACACACAAAGAAGCATGAACTATGGTCGAAAGTTATTTATATCACTGCCTGTTTTTGTGGACTTTGTTGCCCTCTTATCCAGGGCCATATGCTCTTGGGGGCTAATTGTAGACAAAGGCACTGATGCCAAAGGACACCTTGTGCATACCTCTGAGAAACACACAAGTGATCTGTTCAAACTGTGAGAACGAAAACAGAAAACAATGGGTAGCTCTCTATATCCGCCAAGGATTTATGGATGTAATAAATCAAATGAATACACAAGTGTCTATTTTAGCTTTAGACTGAGTGTACACAATGACAAATCCAAAATGCAGGTTCCACACGTGTGCCCAGAGTTTTGGTTTTTTTTTCTCTCTTTTGGCATTATGGTATGCAAATGTAATCAAATATGATTGACCAAATACATGTTGTTTGATCATTAAAAATAAACAAATCAATACTGAAAGATTTTTGTAGCATATCCAGCTTGCTAATTTTGTAAGTTTTAGCCCAAGTGCTCCAATTGTCATGAAGAGCTGATTCTGGAGCAGTACCCTCTATACTCACTGATTTTCATTGGCATGCTAGACTCCTGCTGGCAGGGACAGATTGTTTCGAAAACTGAAAAAAAAGAAAAAAAAATCATTAATATTTACTTCCTAACATGAGAACTTGGGTTCTATACAGCAACA
This sequence comes from Hemichromis elongatus, assembly GCA_015108515.1. NCBI lineage: Eukaryota > Metazoa > Chordata > Actinopteri > Cichliformes > Cichlidae > Hemichromis > Hemichromis elongatus. Next base: position 5,992 of record VUQR01004763.1, read on the forward strand.
TTACACATTTACCGAAATCGTTCACAACATTTGTCAAATGACAGCAACAAAAAATATGAAATATGAACATGGGGGCATGTGTATTGACGCCTCGCAGTAACTGCTGTCTCCTCAGCAGTGGACTCTCCCCTTGGCTCAGCAAACTGCTTTAAATGAGATGAGAAGAGCTGCTGTGATTGCTCATTAGTGATTGTGGAGAATTGTGCCATGCTGTGTATTGCAAAGTCAAATACCCAACCTTGCTGAAAATTGTTCTCAAGCCACACTTTTTCATGTAAATATATATAATGTTAATATAACTGTAAAATGCCTACAATGTATTGTATCAGGTCAGTTAACACCCAGGGCTCTGTATTTGACTACAGTTAACAAATGTTGTGTCTAAAGAAGCATGATTTTGGAATGTGCAAAAATGATGGCATAACGGTTTGTTAAATTCTGTCTTTATATGGTGATTACATGAATGAACTTACCTGGGCATGGTATGAATTTGTCAATTATTAAATGAAAAAAAGTGAGTACCAGCCCTTAGCAGTCATTTTGGTAGTAGCTCTGGACTGTCATTTACACAGATGAAGCATGTATCTAAACTAACTTTAATTGCAGTGGTCACCAAAATATAAAAACTCTTTTTTTTAAAAAAACTGTGGTGACTTCCCAACAGATGGAAAACAACAAAAGGGTTTAAAGACTCTTTGTTGCCCTGGAGATTATATTTCACCTTTATGTTTCTCTTATTGTATCTCTGATAATAACAGGATGCTTTAGTCCATGGGTGTCAAACATAAGGCCTGGAAGCTGAAATTGGTCACCTGAAGAATCCAGTCTGGCCTAACTATGCAGCTTTTAAGTGTTTTTTTCATACATTTTAAAGTTTTCCTACTGATGACACTTTCATTTGATTTAATTTATTTTTATTTTGTTTCACACGTGGTTCAGCAATAATTCATTTGCTATACATACTGATGATGTCATGGTCGGTATGAGCAGCTTGGTGTGTTCCAGTGTGGGTCCTTTCCTGCGGTGTCTGCCTCTGGCCGGGGTTGCCAATTTCTCACCTGGGCAGCTCACCTGTAATTAATCTGTGGCAATCACTGGAGGTTATTTATCACTGTCTCTTCACCGCCAGCTCGTCAACTTACCAGTGTTGGTAACAGGCTCACTCTTCTCGCTCTGAATCCTCATCCTTGTATGTACTTGTCTGCTCTCTATGTGTTTTAGCTCCTTTGACACGCCACTGCTCCACGCCTTCATAAGATTCACACCACACTCCAGGAAGGATATACTCACCACACTCACCTGCCTGCCCTCCTGCCCCTGTACCTAACCAGGAGCCCTGGAATTCAGGTCAGACCGTCTTTGTTGCTTCCAACTCGCCAATCCGACCTCTACCTCCCCCTCTAAGCCAAATTCCACTTGCAAAAGTTAGCCACGCAAAAGAGCCGGGCACCCACTAACTCTCTTTTTCCTCTCTCCTCAGTGCAACCTTGTGACCATCACGCCACCAGCCTCACTGTGTGTTACCACCCTTTTGGCTACCATGCTAGATTTCCTTATCACAAATCCCACATCAACTATTATGTTGTGTGTTAGTGCCATCCCAGGTTTTCTTGTTACTTCCCACATGCTAAGTATCACTCTGGGTTTTGTGTCAAATAAAGTTTTCCACCACCTCAAGTCCTGCACTTGAGTCCAGTTTTATGGTATTCTACAAAATATTTACATACCAGATACACAATTAAATAACAGAGAGTTCCTAATTTTTCACTATCTGCTATAGAAATTAATGATTTTTAGACTGGGGGACCCTGAATCCTCTCTTAGTTATGCTGCAATAGATGTAGGCTGCCGGGGGATTCCCATGATGCATTGAGTTTTTCCTTTCCAGTCACCTTTCTCACTCACTATGTGTTAATATGCATTGAATCGTACCTGTTACTAATCTCTGTCTCTCTTCCACAGCATGTCTGTATCCTGTTCTTTTCTTCTCTCACCCCAACATGGTCGCTGCAGATGGCCGCCCCTCCCTGAGCCTGGTTCTGCCGGAGATTTCTTCCTGTTAAAAGGAGAAGTTTTTCCTTCCCACTGTCGCCAAAGTGCTTGCTCATAGGGGGTCATATGATTGTTGGGTTTTTCTCTGTATGTATTATTGTACAATATAAAGCTCCTTGAGGTGACTGTTGTTGTGATCTGGCGCTATATAAATAAAATTGAATTGAATCTCTGGAAATAAATGCACAGTTAAACTTCTTTATGATGACAAAAAGAGAAGTTTCACTGGCTCCGCCCACTTTCCATCAAAGTGGGCTGTATGTGGCCTCTGATATAAAATTAGTTTTAAATCCCCACTTTAATAATATCATTTTGTTTCCCAAAGACAAGAACGTCTGTGAATTTCTCTATAACTTCTGTGGCATCTGACAAACTTAAAAAAAAATATCTGAAAGTTGTAAGTATAATCTCTCTTTTCCTCAAAGGATTATGAACCACAATTACCCAGTGACTATAATTAGTCATACAATATTAGCAAATTTAAAAAAATTAAATAAAAAAACAAAGTAAAAAAAAAAACTGTGTGTGCAGAAAACATAACTTGACATGTTGCACAATCACCCTGGAGCGTTCAATGGAGAAATGAGTGTGCAATTTCACACCTGTTTACTTTGATGTGATGTTGGTGTGACCATGTCCACCTGTATTTTGTTTCATGCCAGTTTTATATGTAAGTGTTATGATTACAAATCTATTCCAGTTTCAATTTACTGAACACATATGTGTTTTCACATATTCAAGTTAATTGGATCTCTGTTTCAGCTGAATAATTATAAATAACAATTTGTCCAGCACCATCTGGGACAAAAAGGATAATATGAGATTGAAGGTTATGTGTGGAAAAAAGGGCAGGAAGCAATTCAAAATGTCACAGGAACACCTATAAGACCTGTCATTCACAGTAAATGCTACTTGTAGGTCTAATACTCATGTTTGATTCTTGGTATGATAGATGGAAACACTAGCTGGCAATAGATTCACAGATTTACCACTTGTCAGCAATTAAAGTGCTTAAGGTGAGAGTTTGCTGCAAAAGAATATCCCAGACAGTGTTTGTAGGAGCTCTGTGTTCGAGTTTTCTTTCTGCAGGCGCTTGAATGTCCAAAGAAACAAACAAAAAAGGCAAGAGTCTGTAGGTCTTCAAGGACCAAGACATTGGTTTGCTATGATGATGCACTTTCACTCATACTATCAGTGAGTTTATCCAAAAACTCAGTCTTGGCCTCTACTGATAGCATGGGAAATGTATTGCACACGCGTCACTGGGCTAAAAAAAAGATGCAATGGGTGGGATGCACTGCTAAAACTGGTAGTAGTCGTTGTTATGGTGAGTTGGGGGATGCTTTGTAGGGTTAGTGAAGGTTGGGGAAAAAAACTGTGGGGTAAATGGTTTGCTCCACTTTTCCATGAACAAAAGAAAGAAAAACATTTTGCTGATTGCTAAGTTTAGATATAATGTGCACATGGCAATTAAGTATCTTCAACAATAGCATTGGTTCTTTTTTTTTAAATTTCTGCGACAAATAAGTAGTTCTGTTTCTAAATTTAAGCCATCCATCTAAATGTTACTGCAATATGTTACAACAAAACTCCACATGTTATGCTAATATAACTCGCTATGTAAGCTAACTGCTGTTGGTCTGACTAACAGCGAAGGAGAAAATATCGATGCGGTCCTAATAATTGTTTTCAAGGCGTTAAGAAAATTCATCAACGTGTTTTCATTTAAGAAACCATATTGATGGCATCATCACTGCATGGAGTTTTTTAAGGAGTAAAAATGTGTTCTCCATAAATTACAAAAAGTCACATCATGGTTCACCAGACACGGTGATACAGTGTAGAGCTAAGAAAACTATCATTTAAGTGACACATGGCCAATAAAACAGCCACTGGGAAATAATCAAAAGTGGATTTTTATAATTGCTTTTGAGAGGCGAGAGAGAACATACAGTGCCCATAGGCAAGAGATCTGCTGCAGTTGTGTATCTCTTCAGCGCTCAAATGACCTTGGGATGCAATTCAATCTGCAATTCAATCTCTTCCATTCCTTTTTTGGGGGCTTCAATTAGACCTAAAACACAAAGGCACAAAGTGACTGACTGAGTAAAGAAGTAAAATGCAATCCAATCTAACACAGCTCCCTCTACATGCATCTTTTATCTAAACTTAGCTAGTAAATCAGTTCCATCTTATGATGCATTCAGAAATATAGTGTTTCCTCACACATCTGTACATGAGAGCTCACATTTTGAGGATCAATAACTGCAATGCGTGACAAATTTTCTATTGAGGAACATTGTTTGCTTTTAATAAATAAGGAGTCTTCTGGGCAGTGTTCACTCGAGCCAGAGAAGATTTTTCCTCCGAGCTCCATGCCAGGTATCAGTAATGAGATGCTTAGACCACAGAGCAGCCCTCAGCATATGCCCGAATGTCACTTCAGTTTAGGGAGGCAATTTTTCCAAAAGGGAAAAGGTCTCAACTTGAGTTTAAGGCACGCTTTGGAGGAAATAATTAATGAATGTTTGTTTGTTTTTTTCATGTATGAAAAGAAAGAGTTTTTCTATGTTGTGTGATCATGACTGGCATGCTGATTCTCAACGTGTAATGTAGACAAGAGGAACTGCCAGAGGGTTGGTGAGCATCAATACAGCGCAGCACAGTGCAATACAGTTATCATGTAATAAACAATATTTTTTACTTTGATGTGAGAACTTTCCTCTTAATTCTTTTTTAAAAAAAACCAAAATAGGTGAAAAGATTTACTCCCGCTGAAATATGTAACAAGAATAGCAGGAACCAGGCTTACTGCATAATATTGTAATGATTTAACTTATATAATTCACATTCCATACATTGAGAAGTGATTTCATATCCCGTGTGACAATACCTGCTGCCAAGTTATCTATTTTAACAAACAGCTAAAGGTCAGGCATGCAATCTATTTTAATCAGTGCAGCTGTCCAAACAGTCTCACATTTCACTTCTTTTCACACATTTCCAACCTCGTGTGTGTATATGCTTTTATTCGTTATACAAGCATAATTACAGTGATTGCGTATGGGATATGTATCTAATTGTTGCCACAGTAAAGCTCACAGCAATGTGATGCATGCAAATGTAAGGAGAAAAGAGAAATGAAGCTGGTGAAATGTGGCTTTCCTCTGTCAGGTCCAGCTTGTTGTGTAAAAATAATCACAGAAATGACTGGTTGGGTTTTTAATCCAACTGCTTTCATGACAGCATTTCTTATTTTCCCTTTGGGTTTTTTTTTCTTTTCTTTTTTTTCTAGTTTTTCTAAATGTTCAGATCGGTTCCCGATCCATCACTGATTTTAAAAAAAGGAAGACAGGCTTTTTATTAACTCATGAGAAGACAAGACTAGTAGATGCATCTAAAGAATCGTTTTGGTTATTCAGTTGAAACAGCGACGTTGTATTAAAGTCAATAATCTCTGATTAAAGACGAACACAGCATCCACTCTCATTTACAGACTCGGGAGCTGCTCAGAATTTCCCTCAGTGATTATAACACTTCTTCAGACAATGTGCAAGTAACATTGCTGGCTTCATTTATCTACTAAAGCAACGGCTTTTAGAGACTACTGTACCATAAAAACGTGAGCAAAGGTTGCTTGTACAGACAGCTTGTGAGCCATTGTTACATTTCATTGTGAAAACACCCTTTAGTGGCAGTATTAATTAAGACTGCAGCAAAGGAAGAAGGGGGTGACAAGAGCAACAGTGTCAGAGTTGGCTAGAGGGTGCATGAAAAGATGGGCTAAATATATATATATATATTCATTTTTTATGTGCAACTTAATAAATAAATAATACATTAAAAATATACATTATTTAATAAAAACAACACTCTGATGAGAATAATGTAGGTTGTATGTATGAATCATGAGGGATAGCATGAGATTTATAATTTGTTGGTTTTGATGACAGGAATCAGCTCTGGATACAACGCAAAATTAATTGTATCACTTTGTCTTTTAACGTTTAAGCCAGTTTCTCTAAATTTCCATGATCTGTTAAACTAAAGCATTGATGCATTGTGGAGGGGCATTCAGGATAAGTTGTCGAGAAGTGAGAGACTGCATTGCTGTCCCTCTGCATGTCGCTATTAAAATGTCGAACACTTTTACTATATGAACTAAATTTCCATATTTTAGCTGGTGTATATAATGCACATTGTTGGGTTTTTTTTATCAACAACTGTGTATTCTTGTGCTGAGCGATCATAAAACTGCTGCGAAGAGCGCACTAGGTGAGGCACGCAGTTCTCCTGCCTCATGGCAGGGGGCGCTGGTGATCCCAGGGATTCTTATTACGACTCCTCGCAAGTGAAGTGCAGCCATCCAGTTCTTCTTTCCTGTTGCTTGGCCTTATTTTCAAAATGGAAGATTACATATCTAAACTGAAAGAATTTTCTAAACTGGACTTTCAATCGAAGCAGGACTTCATTTATAAGTAAAGGTATGATGATAACTTTTTTTAAGTTATTTTTTTCTATGCTAGTTTGTATATGTAAAGAATGCTGATATGAAATTTTAAACAAAACACGTTAACTGTTGCCAATGAAATGGTGAATAAGCTACTCTGTAGGGTTCATATGTTTGTAAATCTGACTGTGATGACGTCAGTGCCTCACCAGCCATCAACCTCACCGCACGTCACTGATCTGAATGTAACATTTTCACATCTGAAAGTCAATCCTGAGTTCATGTTTTTGTTACAGTGGATACATTTAATCCACTTTTGGATTCAGATTGCAGTTAGGTTAGCTCACTGAAGAGCTTTACACCTCCAGCCAAGCTGCCTGTCTTTATATTTGACAATAAGCAGTTTGATGTCAGTGTTGTCAATCTGCTGGTAGAAAAATAAAAAGGATTAAACAGATTAATTTCATTGCAAATCTGTACACTGGCAGTTTCTTTATTTTTAAATGTTATCTCTCATTCTCTGAGAAGGTCTAAATTATGGTTTTTGTCATTTATTTTTTTCCCTCTCTTTTCCAAATTGACTGGTTACTAGTATTGATCTATGCTGACTCGTTTTCTTTCTCATCTGTTTAATGTAATTGATTTCAAAGTAAAAGCCTCGGAAAACACTGTGCTCAAACTTTTTTTTTTTTTTTCTTTTTTTATTTTTTTTTTTTCCTTTTTTAGATATGTTGCTTAGTGTGAATGGCATACACAGATGTGTTCACTTGAATTATCAGAAGTGTGCAGATTTTCACAAGTTATTTAGTTCTAGTTGTCTGGATCTAAGCCTGACCAAAATTGGCATTCAGTCATAATTCAGGGATGTTTGACTTGGTTTTTATTTGTTTAAAATCTTACCTGTTTGTGCATGTGTGTGTTGGAAAATGATCTGTGTCAGTCTGACCTCAGCAGATTCAATTAATCTCTTAGTGATGAAATAAAAACATCTTTTGATTGTTGTTATTACCAAGGATTTCTAGATTTTAAAACAGCCTTTTACATAACACAACTTGTCTGATTACATAATTTCTGCGTAAAATTAATGCATACTGAACATTTTTCAATTAAATGTAAATAAAGATGAAAGAACCCAGATCCTGATAAACCACGCACATCATGTTTCAGGAAACAAACACAGAGCTTTTGCAACCACATTGTATGGAGCTTATTATTGTTAAAAAAGAGAAGTAAATACAATATTAGTAATAGTAGAAGTAGTAATAGTGTAGTAAGTGACTTTGTGGTTCTTGTATAATTTGTTTCCTTTGTTACTGTATTCTTTGGATTTATTTTTTGGCCTTCATTACTCTTTGTTGGATTCTCTAGCCACTTTTCGTTAGTCTCCCTACCACCCTGTATTTAGGCTACAGCCCCCATAAGTTATGTTAAAGAGCCTTTTTGTTAATGCATTCCCCTTGTGTGTGCAGTGTCTAACAGTTTGATTCTCTACAAGCTGAAACACCTTCATTCCAGGCTTGTGTGAAACGATTTGGAAAGACTGGGCTGGTTTTCCCTGGAAAACACACTTATTTTGTGACATTCACTCTTTGTCTCTGGGGCACTGGTGAGAGGATGTACAGTTTGCACGTGGGCCCAGTCAGAAGTCCTCTTCACTATCCCCTCCATGATGAAGATTAAGATGAGCGGGAAATGAACCTCATCTTTCAGTATTATTAATGTCCAGCAAGTATAATTAAAGACTTTTAGTTAATTCCCCTGTCTCTGCTCCTCGGTAACCATTTTTAATCATTTCCTCCAGTTGCCTCTGTATAATTGAATGTCTTCATTATACAGGCTACAGCTGCTAGAATGTATGGTTGTGCAGGATGTTTTATTTAAATCTGCTTACATTTATGTTTTGAAATTCAAATGGCACCTTGGGAAACCAATTAAAAGTCCAATACGAATTTCTGAATTTCAACTAAGGTCTGTACTTAAGGCCAATCTCTTTACGTCAGTATATATTATTGCCATTGTATTGTATTGAAAGTTTTTTTTTCTTTTCAGTTTGATCATTTCAGATTGTGAAAGTGGTGCACACACACACATACACACACAGTGCATATTTGCCTGTGGGCTAGGACAGTAAATCTTTTTTTGGTCGTTTGGTTTGTTTTGTCTTACATTTAAATTCATCCCGTGTCTTTTCTCCCCTAGAGACTGTGCTTGTTTTAATCAGGAACTATGAGCTTAATTACTTTTGTTGTGACAATTGCACGTAAGCAAAAATTAAAAATCTTTGACGTCTCAACAAAGGCCTGCTTTATTTTTCAAGTTTTTGACAATCCCCCCACCCACCCCCCTTTAGCTTTTCTAGTAGTATATTGTCATTGAATGCTGTGAATGCACTTTGCTGTCAACTGTTCTAAAAGCTGTCATCACCATTAATCCTTCTGGCTTTTCCCAAAAAAATAAAAGTAAAAATTAAAGGGTACGAAGGGCAGAATCCCTTTTCAAAAGTAGCCAGCATTCATTTTAACTGCAATTTCACACGCTGTTGTTCAGCAATGACAAAAAAGTCCCCATTCATTTACAGAAAATAAGATTCTTTACATTTATGTTATTTTGTATGCACTTTGACTGGATTGACATGCTCTGTGCTGGACTATACCTGCACAGAGTTGGCCTCAAAACCTCAGATTGCTAATATGAATTTAATGTTTTATGAGTGAAGCTCCATGGCCCTGCAGCTCTCTCATTAGGGGGACTGTTCCTGAGCCCTGGTGCGAAGCACAGCGACCAAACTGGCTACCTTTTTTTATCCAGCTGGGCAAATTACCACATGAAAAGTATTATGTCCAACTTAATTACATTCAGCTCACAGTTGAAGGGATATTTCTGAGACATTAATGAAAGTAATGGCTGAGAGGGCTTTTTTCCCTTTCCGACTTCAACTGCACATCTACAATAGAGTTTGTCTTCTACCAAAATGTTAGTTTTAAAAATGTAAAACCTTTAAAACGAAGAGACTTCTGAGCTCAGGAAGTCAAAGTTGTATTCAGTTAGTGACACAGGGGTATAGTTTTCCCCACTTCTTGGAAATCTGTAATTGCAAACACACTTGCCTCAGATCTTACCAGAAACACGCTTATCACAGGTACACACCATCATATGCCTTGGCCTCTACGCATTTTCTCCAGGATAACTAATTCCCCTGTTTATTCACCTGTCAAGCCGCTGGCATTACCATTATGTTGGATTAGTTTCACTCAACATTCTGTTGTCGTCTGACAAAAAAAAGTAAATCTTATGTAAGCTGTGCATGCAGGTTTCAGAGACAGTTGGCTAATTAAAGTGAAATGGGGCAGATAATAGCTTTTAAAAACATTTCAGCCATTTAATGAGCTTATTATTTACTATGAAAAGAAACATGTCACCACCACTCCCCCCCCAACTCCAGCAGCAGCGAGAGCTGCCACCCACTCTAATTCCACCGTGCTGTGTCGAGGCTTAGCATCCATAAATTTCACTGACTGAAAAAATATTATCATAACTGATGAAATAATGCTTAGCCTACTCTAACATTCAGAGGTCCCCTCCAGGCAAATTGTCTTAAGTCATTCTAAGAAGATGGTAATTAAAAGACAAACTACAGCCTGGGTGAAATAATATTTTGCAGAGTGGAGATCTTACCCGGAATGAAAATTTAATTTAAAAAATTAAGATATTACAGTTTTATGAGGGTGTCAGGATTTTTTCAAGTGGGATTGATGTTTTTTTTTTTCTTTCTTTTTGTCTTTTTTTTCATTAGGAGTTTGAAAAGATGTTCCAGTACGAGAGTTAAAAATGGGGTCAGTGTTGAGGCACTGCTCATTTGCATTCACAGGCCGATGGAATGTCAGTGATGTTGACTGAATGAATTATATCCATGTGCTCCATCAGTGTAAGAATAAATTAACCCTTTAGTTTTCTTTACTCGTTTTCATCGCAGCTTCTTAGGTAATCTCATTAATTTTCTATTTTCTGTCCAGTTTTTGTGATCGCGATGACAACTGAAAGTAGCTTTAAAACTGACAATGAAAAACGTTTAATGGCCCGAACCCTAGAACTTCATTTTTCGAAAGTCAGGCAGTTTACTCAGCACAGATAACTGGAGGAGAATACCGTATGTCCTCTCTAACAAGACGGCTCAGGTCATTCTGAATGCAACTAGGTAAACCTGCGTGAAAGGTGCAGCTTGCAGATTTATTTTAGGTGATTCATGAACTGAAAAATGCCAATTAGCACAGGACAAACTGGCCACATTATAGATGGCGGGAGCAGAGGTTGCAACAGTGAACTTGACCGTTGATGGCTCCATCGATCAAGAAAGGATTTTAGCCTCAGAATGAATTACACCATCACTGTGTTTGCCACCAGAGTGCAGGAGAACTGGGTCAACTGGATGACTGGCTGTGTACGTGTGGCACTGGGCCTCTTCAGAGATGACTTTTGAAGCTTTTGATAGGCCGAAGCAGATCACTGTCATTGCAGTGTACCATCTTGGGTTTGATCTCTGACTTCAAAATGACAAGAGCACCAGAGAATCAAAGGTAATGCACAATCAATCTGTTCCCCTGTGACAGATGGAAGAAAGTTGTAGTTGAGCAGAAACAAAGGGCTGTACACAGGATTTATATAAGCTGCTTCATCTGTGCAGTATTGCCCAAGGAAAGAAAATCCTAGGAATATATGTCTCCAGGAGTGCCAGGCAGCAAAAGCTGACCTTGTCTGATTGAGAGCGAGCCAGCATCCAAGCCTGAAGGTGTCACCCAGCGACAGTGTTACCCCAGATTAAAATCCCCCCACTTGTGTTTCTAACATCCGCCCTCCACAAGCCGCCTTTCAGCTCCCTCCCAACCCCCACCATACTGAGTAATTTGTATTTATCATCTGGCACTTAGAACATATTTCCTCCACTTTTCACTTTCACAAATATTCTCCTTTGGAGCAATTATTACTAGAACGTTGTTCCCTTTCTTTGCTATGCACACTGTGTATGAATACCAAAAGGTCAGGAGGTGTTTATGGGTCTGTTCCTTCATTACTCATTCTAAGCATGTAGTTTGACACTTGTGTCCCCAGTAGGCCCTCGGGACTCATTTTTCTCTCCAAAGAGATGCAGCGATGCAAACCTGCAGCAGGGCACGATCTTACTGCAAACCAAGTGCTTCCATTATACGAACTCGGCAGGGTTTGCTTGTGTGTGTGTATTGATGCCATTCATCATGAGGAGTTCCTTCTTGTGAGGGCGGATGGCAGGTGGTGTTGATCAAGTTGGCGTCAGCAATCTGGGGATGCGCTTCTCTATCTAGTTCAGGAGCAGGAGGTGAAAGATATGGTTACACTTTGACAGATACAGAAGGCACGTAAAAAAAATGCGAATACAGTTAAAAGGTAGGCAATAGTCTGTGCTGTCTGCCTTTCCTATTCCGTTTGTAGATTTCATCCCCAATAGCTGTTTTCTCTGCCTTCTCTTTTTAAAAAAAATAGGTCAGTTTCATATTTAAAATTGGCTAAATCATTTTGGGAAACAGCATTTATCTGATGCAGGAGCTAAATGTTGTCATTTAATATATTGGCACCAGTATGGTGTATGTGCATGTGTGTAGTTCAAAGCCACTGAAGTGATGACCTTCGATTCACCCTTTTACTGCCATACAAAGGCCTTTTTTCATTGGTTAAGATTTCATTTTGGGTTAAGGTAAAGCTGGGAAATGCTTGTCAGTGAATGCACCACAAAGATAGCCACACATTTGTGTGTGTGTGTGTGCTTGTGTTTGACAACTTACTTAATGAAGTAACATTTCACCCAGTGAGACTGCCCTTCCAAGAGGAACGACTGCATCAATCATTTCAGCAAACGCCCCAAAACAACATATGTTTACTCTCAAGGGGCAAAATCCTTTAGCAGAAGAGGTAAATATGACTAGAAGGAAGAAAAAAACTTCAGGTAAGGGTCTAAATTAAGGATTATAGATAGGACACCTTTGTCTTTGCCTGCACACAGTGTTTTGGTTTTTTTTTAAACTTGACATCACGTATTCACTATTGCAAACTACAACTCTGTTGCTGTTTAAGGTACAGATTTTCAGAATCTCACATCAGATTGTTATTCAAGATGCACTGACTGAACTCAGTGCAATGTTACTATTAAGACTGGAGTCTAAGGCACAAAAAGGATCTTTTTCAGCCTTTGTGTACACAGAACAATACTTGTTAGATAATTAAATTCAATGTTTAGCATTAGAGTTGATGACAGAGTTATACATCAGACTTGTGATGAGTCTTATTTTTATCTTCTTTTTCAATATTAAGACTAATGGTTAATAGGTTCTTTAAAAAAAATGAATAAAACAATAGAGAAGAAAAAACAGATGCTTTTTTATTCTATGACATCTTTCCAATGACTCTGACGGCTTTCTATTTTAGAACTTGCTCCATTAAAAATGCAGATCCCAAGGACACCCCAACTGAATAGGAAATCAAACATTTGGATGCAAACTAGCATTAAAAATTTAACAAGGAAATAGGCCCCACATAGAGAATATATTATGTTGCTAACGGGCTGCTTGGAATTCCACAAAAAGTTGGGTGCTGCGAGCACAACATGTTTGGTATTAGAATCATGGCATGGTAATTCCTCTTCATTTACACTGCATAAATTAAATTTTCACTGTGACAGCAGAGCTCGCCCTGCATGGCAGCCCATAGCCAGTCTAACAATTAATTTAATATCTGGGAAAGCAGTTCATTTGTTTGTCTGTGAGGGAATTGAAATCCTAATGAAATGGCTCCTCTTGAAAAGCAGTCCAAATTTTACCACAGTATATTTGTGTGTTCATGTTGGTTTTTCACAGTTATAATGAGCTTACCTGAAGGACCAGGTGAGGATAATTTGGGGCTGAAGATGAAAAATATTTTTTTTAAAAAACACAACCTAAGAGAGGCAGCAGTGAAGATAAACAAGAGACATGTAATCACAGAGCAGTGTGCATATTCATTAATTTTGCTAAGCAGAACCGACACAACATAAAGAAGCAATTGTAAAGGGATTACACATATCCATTATTCTGTATGCCAGAAACACTGCCTGCACAATATATAACAAATGCACGAAGAGGCTATGAAGAGGTAGGTATTGGCCTGTTTATGACATTATAGAAGCAGGATCAGAGATATTATTCACAGTGTGAAGCTACTGAAGCCAGAGCCCAAAGGTGACAAATGAAAAGGCATTCAAGGCAGTCAAGCAACCACTAGTTGGTTATGAGTTGTATACAAAAGTACAATGTCATATACAGTATACTGTAGTATTTTATGGTAATTTGAATACATCCTAGTGTAATCAGTTATACATTACATTTCCATTGCAAGTTAACAAAAAGATCCTACAATGAACCACAATATTATCTGATTGGCACTGGTGAACTAGCACTTGGTGACAGTGGGGAAGAAGAACTCCTTTTTGACGGGAAAGAAAGAGGAGACGAAGCTAAACCAACCCACAAAGTAGTTCCATCTGTCCTACTCAGTGGTTGAGGAGCTAAGGATTCATTAGTTTTATGAGTTTGTTGCATGAGTTTATGAGCAGAACATACACGCTTACCTTTAAGATGTAAGGATTTGTGAATACACAAGAGGAGAAACCTGCAAAGAGGTAAGTTGTTACACTTATTTTCAAAATGATACACATATTTTCAAATGAGTAAGTCTAATATGAGCCAACTGCTAACTTCTATACAGCTGTGAGTTTTCTGGTGAATAAACTTCCTGAATATACATTCTAGCGATTAGATTTGCCCAAATAACCGTCAAAGATCCAGATAAGTGGAAGAAAAGAGATGAATGGAAGGGCAAAGATTTTCTTTATTTTCATCATATAAAGCATCTTAGTCACCCACATATATATTCAATTTTCAGACTTGCATTGACACATTCAAAGCCATTATTCCATTATAGCAACTGAATATTAAATTAAAGACATCTGTTGCGTTGCATTTTTGCAAGACTAATTCATTTGTCGGCGAGGTGCATAAGTGTTTCAACCACTTGACACGTGTGGTGCTTGTCGCCTTTGTTGTTTAAATATCACTACATTAACCTTTTGATTAAGATAAACAGTCAAACGAATTGTAGTGGGCCCTGTGGGATTCCTGCTGTAAACACTTGACTGCTGTGTGAGAGCTGCTAGAGCCATTAGCCTCCCAGTCAGATCTATCTTTGGCCATCAAGGGGACCGGCAGACACTGCTGTCAGAGGCCAAAGCAAAATTGATCCATTGTAATTGCATCCTGTGTGAAGTTAATGACTTTTCAAGCAAAGTGGCCATCATTGTTTCATATTCTGACAGATATGTAAATGACCTTGACATGCACATACGCTAATTGGCGAATGAGACAGCTTTCTTTATGGATGAGCCTGTCTTCCTTAAAAGTCTGTGAAATAAGCTTGGATTGCTGAGCTTCCAAAAGCGAAAAGCATCTGGGGTATAGAGTACTATCCACTATGTCTGATTTTTCCTTCACGCTTGTTTTTGCGGGTTTAAATAATAAAAAAAAGAACATGCCTATCATTCACAAAGCATGTGTTTGTCCAACAAACACATGTGATTAGACTGAAATTGGAAGGTCATTAATTTTCAAAGAAAACACCAAGCAGTTAATGGTTGTGGCTTACATTTAAATGTCTTCAGTCACTCATCCGTCATTCTATTTCCTTCCTCTTATCCAATTCATACTGGCTGTTCTGCTTACAGTATTGAAAGCTGAGAATTTGAAAGCTTTAATAGACAAATGACAATTTTTCTAATAAACTGACCGTAAAGCAAACATTTGAGGACAAATGCAATTTCTGTTAAATGCAGAAGCCAAATTGTTAGGTCTGCGCTCACAGGCCTCGCTAGTAAAGAGACTTTTCACCATGAACAGAAGAAGACAAACCGCTTGACCGGCTTGAACTCGCTACCAAGGGAAGTTGGAAAAGGGTCCACAAGCAAAAAGCTCCTTGCCTGCTCCCAGCCATCTCCTGTGTGTGTGTGTGTGTGTGTCGGGGGGTGGTCCTGCAGTTCACACAAGGTCCACAACTTTAAGCATAATAATGACAACATTTAAACATTTCACTCCAACACAAATAATGCACCAAAAAGTAATCATGACTAGTAAAATAGCATGTAAAATGTTGCGCCATTGTTTGCCCAATAAAATCTTTATGTAGGCTAATAGGAGGGAAATTATCTCCTATTTGTTGGTATTGTTATTCTTCCTTCTTCTTGATATTGTTCATCCCACCAATATAAAGCTGCATCATAATCTACGTCACAATATGTTCTGTCCATCCATCTGTTTTCATGACTACTTCTCCACCTCAGTGTACCAAGGGAACTGGAGCCCAGTGATCCACTGCTTTTATTGCTTGTTGCACTGTATATTAGAATGTGCAATTAATTATTTATCACTGGAGCCACTGATACTCATTTGACCAAATGTCACAGCAAAATTTGAATTCATGGAAATTATTCAGTGGTTAAGTAAGAATAGCAATAAAAGCTTTTCCAAGTTGTAACTCTGAGACACATGCTAATGTGAAAGACTGAAACGAGGTTGAGTCCGTGTCTTTATTCATGATGAGCAAGATTTTAGCATTTAGGCAGAGTTCCAGATTTGCTAGAGGTCGTCTTCGGAAGTGTCTGAGAAAATGTCATCAGTCATTAGGATACAGTCCATGAAACACAATGCTCCATTTCAGCTGGAGTGTTTCCTTCAGGGACTCGCAAGGATCGTTCAAGTTGACTGGATTCAGCAGACAACAGTAAATTTCTTTGCTCTAAGAAATGGAATCGGAAGGGATATTCTTCAGGCTTTTAGGCTGTGAGTGGAGTATCAATGACACTCTGCATCCCCCTTTTCTTGGAAGGTGAATTGGACAGCTTCACAGACGTGAGACTGGATCTGCTGAAGGCAGCTGGTTTCTTAATTTTTCAGTTAATAGGTCAGAGTCATGGACTGATTTCTAACAACAATAATGTAACTATGCAGCACACGGACAAGCAAATGAAAGCCTCTGATTTTGCCTTTCAACTGTAATTTTACTTGAAGAACCCTCTGGGCATTGAATAGTTATATAAAACGATTAGGGAAGTACTTTAACAGGGGTCTAACTTTGACCTAAACGAAGGCTATTGTAGTTTGAATAAAAACAGTTCACTAAAGTTGTGTAAAATTATTTGGTTCTGTTTTAAAAAAACTCTGAGAAAAGATTCTAGTTTAAATAAAATTCAGGTTTTATTTAAAGGAATGCTTCTCATGTTATGTTCTAGGGCCTTTTAAAGATTTTTGCTCTCGTCTCCGCCATTTCTCTTTTGTTTTTTTCCAACACCTGACCACCAGTTGTTGGAAGACTATTTTTCCTCCTGGGTGAAATGTATGTTTGCGCATGTTACCAATCCCCAGGGTCCGAGTGTTATATCAGTGCCATCTCGGCACATCCAGGCTCAAGCCCTGCCAAGGTCACTTGGCCTGAGCTGCAGTCGACAGCTCCCAGTCAGCCAGGCCAGATGGTCCCCTCTGTGCACATTACCTTCTGATACCACTTTGAAGGTGAGGACATCACAGGTGACATTCATAAGCCATGGTATCATGAGTTTCACTGGCAGATCTAGCAGACTGAATGCAGTGTAGCAAAACAAAATAAATTTAAAAAAGAGGTGACGGTTCAAAAATATCCAGTGATGCATGATTCATGACATTTTTTTAAATTTGGAAGTGTTATGGCATGATTTCCTGTAAATTAATGGAAATAATTAAAGCCTACAATCAGCTAAAAATAATAAAAATCTAACACATGAAATGCTGAAAATAAGAACTTCGACAATTGTTCCATTATTTTGAATTTGAAACAGTAAAAGAGATGGGTGTGAAAAGGCAACTATTAAGGGGACATGATAGCTGTCACCATGAAGCACTTCCGGAAAAACAAAAACTCACAGATTTAACATTGTCTGTGAAAGATGAGATGAGATAGCCTTTATTAATCAATTGCAGTTGCCCACAACCGAAATGACAGACCTTGCCGACCGTACATACAATATACAAACATCACATTGGGGAGACAGGTCAGGCTAGGTAGCAAAGAAAAAAACATTGAAATGTGTAACACAAAAGGATAATCCAGGAATGCACAGATGTCATCACACCATAAAACAACAAAACACAGACAAGCAACGTGGGAGAATATTCCAGTGTGTACAGCTGGATCTGGGACCGCTGCAATCTTTGATCGCCCCTCCAGCTGTTCTGCTGTCCACATCGAATGGGAGGTAAGCATGGTTTCTTCAAAGTGGTTTCAAGAAACAAGTTATAGATTTTAGAGCATGTGTGGCGCCATCTTGTGACAGCGAAGAACATAATGTCACTAGGTTGGCTGATTAATCCTAATTGTCCTTGGTCTTGGTTGGTTTTGTTTCTATATGTTTCTTTTATTGCATGTTAGACTTACATTTGTGAATACCACGATGAACTGGGTTGATTGACAACGGGGCTAAAACATGTTCCTGATTTTTTGCAATGATTTCAAATACAGAAAACTGTTGCTGCTCTCTGCGAGCCTAAAGCTCATTGACACTAAGCATTTGGGTTTGCTCTTATCTATTGTGTAAAATTAATAGAATAGAACAGAATAGAATAAACCTTTATTATCCCACAGATGAGAAATTACGGCGTTACAGAGCTCTTAAAGCAAAGGAAAATAAAATATAAAATTGGAAGACACAAAGTGGTCCTATATACAAAAGCAGCAGAACAATGTACAATGTCCGTAAAGATGTACATAATATGTTTAGAAAAATAGAGAAAAAATTTACAGAGATATGTATAAAATTAACAGGCTTTTGGAATATTTCCAAGTTAAAATTTCCAAAATATTCCAAAAGGTGAGATACTTTTTTAAATTATATATTTAATTTTTTTTTTCTTTCAGCATTAAAGTGACATCTATTACAGCTTTTTAACTGCAATAACAAACATGCACCACCCCTCTAACTGCCAACCACAAACTAACAACATGACAGAAAAAAGCACTGCCTAATGTGATGGCGTAAAAGCCACACGCAGACCTTTCCCCGAGAGGTTATTATGTGACTCACCAGTAACGACTGTAATTCAGGTTTGTCAAAACATTAAAAAAAGCTGAAGTTTTATTTATTGCTTACAGCTGTTTGTAGAAATTGTATTAAATACCCACACCTTGGATGCCAACAGCAATATGAGCCTTCCCAAAGCAAGTGAGTTGTGTAAATTTATTCATGTACTGTAGCACTACACTGATACGGGATCCATTACGAGCAAATAGTAAAGCACAGTAAGTACCAACACGGCGGGTGAAAAATAATGTAATATGGTGGGATTGCCACTTTATACAGGTTGGGTGTCACGACTACACATTTTAAGCATTTTTGGAGTTCAGTGACACATAAAAAGGTGAAAGTGTTTCGTAATGGTGGCAAACAACACACTAAAGCCAAAACTGTATAGTGATCACATGTACATTAAATTGGCATGATATTCAAATGCTATTTAACAATATATGTGTTTTTACAGTTTTGTGACTGTGTGCGCTTCAGACACCATCACTCTTTTAACCTTTACCTCTTTGCCTGCTCTTTAAATAAAAATACCGCACATGCAATATGTACTGCAAGAGTCAGATTCATGATGGAACAGCTTCGTAGGAGTGTGAAAGCAGCTGTTATTTTTTACAGTTGGCATTAAATGCATCACAGACAGTGACATTTGGCTGAGTCACAAGCTCCTGCCCATGTGTTCCGCTAAGCCTTTAAGAGAAATGCTAACATGCCAACGCTTGTGCTTATTGTGTGTGTGCTGCTACAGCTTTGAATTATTATAGGCAAATGACGACAGGTTAGCTGGACAGTAAAAAGCTTTATAAAAACTTACCAACCTCTGCCAAATGAAATCTTACTAAACAGCAGGAAAAAAAAATTCTATTCTAAAAAAAAATCTATTCTAAGATTTTGCTTGTAAGAGGATATCTGTTCAGGGGTTTCAATTATTCAGCTGTATGGGATTTTAAAAAAATAGACAAAAAAATTCAAGTTGGAGATATATCAAGATAAACAAGTGAAAGATGATTCTATTCAATTGCACCAGCACATAATGTTTGCTTCCAATGTGTCAGCTTCAGTACTGGATTAGTTTGACAACCTTCTCTTGGAAGGCTGCTCCCTGCAGGAGTTTTGTGTGCAGTGTCAGGCCATCAGTGAGATTCAGCTCACCTTTTTTTTTTATTTTTGACAACCAGCTGGGCACAGTGGGCAGCTCCTCCAAGACTCTAGATCTCCAGGGGTGTGTAGAGTTCCACAATTTTTACTGGTTTCTGGTTATTAGACAGAAGAAAATGTTTTTCGTGCACCACTAAAATCCACTGAGTAACACATAATTGCCTTGTAGTGAGTGCCATTCAGGCCTCTTCAGTGTCTATCAATAAAAGAAAATGTTAGTAATTGCCCTCCATGGGTTACAGATGAGGGATTTCTGATGTGAAATCTATTGGCAGGATGATGTCTGTTTTCATTCCCTTCAAAACCAAAAATCAAACTTATATAGTTGCAGTTTCCAGCTCTGACACAGCAGTAGTTAAATTGGCAATCAGTCCTGGCTGATGTGTTGAGAACAGTAGTTGATGTTGCAACAAAGCTATTTTTTTAATTTAAAAAAAAAAAAAAGTTACTCAATTCTCCTATTTCTATTGTTGTATCATCTGCTGTTGATAAATGCAGACAGTGGCTGTTACTTTGTTTTGCAGAAGCATTTTAATGAAAAACTCTGGTAGGTGTCACAAACACGTTACATTTTTCTGGGAGTGCTGCATAACACTGCCAAGTCTGAGTGTAGCATATCGGAGGGGGGGGATATTACTAATAAACAGAGATGGGCAGATCCGATTACTTTTTCAAGTAACGAGTAAAGTAAGGGATTACTATTGCAAAAAAGGTATTTAGATTACTGTCACTTTCCCGTAGGCACACTGTCTTGCTGCATTACTAAACTGTGATTTTTTTTGCGAGTGTCTCATGATAGTGATGTAAGCAAGTGCGACGTTTGTGGCGCAGCTGTGTGCAGCTCAACAATGGATAAAATATCGAGTGCAGGAGAGAGTACGACTGTGCAGCATTTAAAACGCGGAAGTACTGACCTTACTTTGAGTTTGATTCTGTAAAAAGTGACAAAAACATTAGTGTCCGCTGTTCACTGCGTGGGAAGAAAACTGATTTTATTTATTTTCTGCTGTGTTTTACTTGCATCTATTTGAAAGAGTGAGCGTAAACACAAAAAAAATATTTTATTTTTAATGCTGGAATATGCAGAAAATAGGTTTAAATGTTAAACAAATTTATTCCATTCAGAGATTGTTGCATATAATTAAAATTTTGCTTGATGTATAAAGTTAAAAGATTAAAACTAATAAAACAAGTTTTAAAAAGAGACTTTTTCATTTGATTACATTTTATATGATGGATTATGCAGAAAAAAAGTAGAATTGAGCTGAAAGATCTATTGCTTTATTACCCTATTCAGGTTGTAAATCATGTTTTTAAAAAATAACTAAGTAACTAATAGTTTTGAAAATAAGTCATCAGTAAAGTAATGGGATTACTTTGGGGGGAAAGTAATCAGTAATTGGTTACTTTTTTTCAAATAACTTAACCAACACTGCTAATAAATTACTAGTAAAGTAAACAGAACCGTTCCTGCTGCTGCATATTGACGTAGATCTAATATTGCAAATATCTAAATACTGCTAATTTTTTTTCAAATGTTTTATATTATTTTATTTTGTATTTCTGGTTTTATTGTGAAGCATTTTGTGATTTTTTTTTTTTTTTTTTTT
>VUQR01004770.1:0-10055 GCA_015108515.1 Hemichromis elongatus
ACCATCATTATTTCCATTCGGCTGCCAGATCGGCGCCAGCTGGAATCTCAAGGCTGGAGCTGAAACATAACAACAACTTCTCCCCTGATAACAAACTGTGTTTAGACTCTTCGTTCCAACGCCTTCGTACGCTTATCTCCAAGGCCGAGACGGACGGCGGGTCAGGCCAGCGCTGGAAGGCTGCAGGGCGGGATGTTGCGTCTGGATCGGCCCACTTGTCTCACCCCTTACCCACCCCCACTGCTTGTCACGTGTTACATGGTGTTCATGTGTTTACTGTGTATTAACAGTTATCTGCTTTTTGAGCTGAGGTGTTTTTTTCTGTTCTCAAATTGTTCTCCCATTAGGAGCTCAGTCTGGGTGGAGTTTTTTTCTCCTCGTCTCACCTCATGTTGTGTATTTTCACTGTTCTTCCTATCAGCCTACCTCTCTGACCGGTGTCCCTATGTGATGTCTGTGTATGTTTGGTCGGAAGGTTCCTTTGTAAGTTCGCATGCGCCAACTAGCATGCTGCCTGCTATAACCCATAATTTCCTTTCGGGATTAATAAAGCATATCTCATCTCATCTCATCTCAAAGTATTTAGGGACACATTATCACCCCTAATATTAAAATGTTTTAACTGTACACTTAAAGGTGGTGACATACCCATGTCTTGGAGACAGGCCATAATCTCAGTAATACTGAAGACAGATAAAGATCAGTTCGAGCAGTCATTCTGGGAGCGTTCTGGTTGCCTCGGTGGCCACACCCTTGGGTTGGGCCATCTGCATCGCACCTGTATTTCATCCCAGGCAATTGCAGGAGGACTATTTCAGGCATCGCAGACCGCTGCTCCATGCCAGTTCATTAGTCACTCTTGGTGGTAACTAGGCACTGAATCAATTTTATTATTTTAACTCATGTTAACGTTACTCCCTTGTGCCTAGGTCTCCATTTGGCGACATTCCCTGCCTGTCCTCCTGCCCACTCTACGTGCTGGACTACCCTCTCAGTCTCCATCACTCACTCCTTGGATTTTCCCATGGACACCCTCCCTTCCACCGTGCCTGAGGGTCTGACTCTGATTGTAAGCCCACAGCCTTCTAAGGCTAGTTTTGCTTTTCCCCTCTGCTTCCCTGCAGCCAAATAATTGTTTCCTCTTTCTGTTGCAGCTGCCAACAGTCCCAATTATGGTTTCCCAGGGCATTTCAGTTCCCGGTTTCCCTGGCCTGAGTTATATTTTCATTTCCTTGGTTGCTCTCAGTTTTTTATGTTAAGAAATAAATTTGTAAATAGTTCTGTGTGAGATTCATATTCAGTTTGCTTTTTGGTCCCATCAGTGCGTGTGAACCTTGGTTCATGACACACATACAACTATGTACCCGCTACGCACATGAAAAACCTCTGCAACCTCAATTGGAATAACAAAACTATCAAGTACCTGCAGATCAAGATTCTCAAAACCTCATCTGATATCTGTGACATAAATTATTTGCTTATTAATTGCCACGCTCTGTGAGGCAGACTGTGTGGAGATGAGAAAGAGTTGACCCAAGTGAAGACAAACTGAAGTGGAGGTGAATGTTAAAAAAAAGCGTGCCTTTATTGTTGGTGGTTGTGCGAAAGACTACAAAGTAAGAGGCAAACAGGGCACTGAGAAGTACGAAGGAAAACCTAAACTGGAAATGGCTAAACAAAGGAACAAGTGAAATATGGAAAACATAGCAAAACCTGACAACCGGCAACAAGGAGCTCGAGACCTGTAACACCGAGGAGGAAGTGCAGAATGAAATATTGGGAATTGCAAGCAGGAGAAAATGCAAGTAACCTGAACAATCCAACACGGAACAAAGGGAAGCACACAAAATATATACACACACACAGAGAAACGAGAAAATAGTGCACAGCCAGGGAACACAACTGAGACTAATCAGATGAGATGAGACAGAGAGAAAGCAAAACAGAAAACACTGAACATGGGACACGAGACTCTCTAAAGTAAACCAGGAAACACGAACACAAAGAACACAAGGGAGGCACAGAGAACACCTAAACACTGGAAATAATTAACAAATAACCAGGAAAACTAACTAAAATGAAGAATATTAATAATCACAAAACATAAACATGGAGTCCGGGCCGTGACATTAACAGGGAATTAAAGGAAGATATTCATAGATTTCAGATTGCAGGGGAACTATACACTCTTGAAAGACTTAAGAACAAACATCCATCCATTCGCTTCTGCTTATCCTTTTCAGGTTCGCAGGGGGTGCTGGAGCCTATCCCACCTGTCATAGGGCGAGAGGCGGGGTACACCCTGGACAGGTCGCCAGTCTGTCGCAGGGCTAACACACAGGGACAGACAATCATTCGCACTCACATTCACTCCTGCATTCACACCTATGGGCAATTTATATTTTTCAATTAACCTATCCCCACTAACTGCATGTCTTTGGACTGTGGGAGGAAGCTGGAGTACCCGGAGAGAACCCATGGAAACACGGGGAGAACATGCAAACTCCACACAGAAAGACCCCGGCCTGATGGTGAAATTGAACTCAGGACCTTCTTGCTGTGTGGCAGCAGTGCTAACCACTGTACCCTAAGAACAAACACGACTTGGAAAATCAGGAGTTCTTTAGATATCTTCAAGTTAGCTCCTATTTACTATTTATCTAAATATGGATGTTGTTGGGGACAGTGTGAAAAGCTGGTGGCCTGATTGCTTTCAGATCTTCTGGAGTTGCCCAGCTATTCAACCGTATCTGTGTGAAATTACCAAAGTGATAGTAATTACCGATGTGATATCTTTTAAATTGAAAACTGATTTTCGTATTATTGGGAAACATTCCTGCATCCATTTCCTCGAGTGACCAGTGCTTAATTAATATTTTGTTGTCAGCTGGTAAGAAAGCTGTTACCAGGGAATGGCTAATGAAAGAACCCCTAGTAAAGAAAGAATGACAAGAAATTATAATGAGGAAAATATAAGATGGATAAATTAATATTTTTTATATGTGTTATCTCTCCAACTATGCACTCTACATGGTGTGCTAAATAACAAATGACTGAATCGAACAAATTCATCTGTAGATCAGCTTGGTTTCACAATATCCAGTTTAGTTTTTTGAGTCTAGATCAATATTTGATACTGATATTAGATGGCTACACCCCTCACTTTTTAAGGCCTAGCTTGTTTACTAGCCTCATCTGTTTGATATTTTGGGGTGTAAAACTAAGCTTAAGAAAGAATTTCATATTAAGTTGATAACTCTCTTTGATTTTGTCACAGATGTGACAAGTTACATGTTAATTTTCAAAGTGGTATTATACTTTTGAGACCAAAATAGACTTTAGTCTGCCACGTTCAGCTGCTCTCTCAGGATTAGTGTACTTTAGTTTCATTCAAGGCATTATTTATATTTGCAATTCATGAGTTTTACAAGACATTAGTAGTGCAGCTGGGACTTGAAAGACAAGAATAAACATGAGCCTCTTTTCTCAAATTGGAACTTTGAAAACATAATTACATAGTGTTTTGACAGGATTAAAGGGAAAAGAGGGCACCGATAGCACTTGTTTTTCTGCCCAGACAGCAGAGAGGAAGAAGAGGGTGCTGTGCTTTGTACAGCTGGAGCAGATGCTGCTGTTGGAAACAGAACAGAATCCACGGGTGATCCTGCAAGACTGATTAGACTTCCTCCATGTTTCACGAATGAATTAGCAGTTATTGAAGACAAGGCAACGGTATCCTCTGATTTTTTTCTGCCACTACTTATTGCTCTACCTTACACTATCCAGCTCAGTTTGGGAGGTTTTCTCTACATGTGAAAACACTAAAGGAGATTCTAGAGGAAGGAGTTAAAGAGCCCTATCCAGCTGTATAACCAGCTGCATCACTCTTGCCTGGACATAGCCTTTAGACTTGACTTAGTCTCTCAAAATAGGACATTTTTGATGAGATAAAAGTGGTTTTAGTTTGCTAAGATAATCTTTGTTAAAGGAGTATTGCATTTCCTTTTGAATATTTTGCTTAAAGCAGGTATATTGCCAGCCAAAGCCATTTGAAATACAAAATAATATATTCTGTATAAATTCTATGTTTCCACATTCTATATTTATGTTTAAAAACGCCCTCACAGTAAAGTCCCAATTAAACACACTCTCTCTCACACACACGACTACAGACTTCAGATTACAGCTGTTACAAAGACATTTTTGCCTGTTTTATATAGTCTGTTTTACATTTTTAGTATTTGTTATTTTATGTGCAACACTTTGTGTGTCACGATTGAGTGAACTGACTCAGGCGCAGACCAGGGATCCTTGTAGAGAGACAATGATTTATTTACAGAGGTGCACACCAAGTGATAATATATACAACGTGCGAGGGGAATAAAGAGGTCCAGGGCTCCAGGGTCCGTGAGGGAGAGAGGGGGAAGGATTCACGCTCCGACAGGGTTCCAACAGTCAATCTCCTCGCTCCACACTCACTCGTCACACACTCACAGGTTCATGGGGAAAGGCAGGGTCCGGGAAGATCTGTACACAGGGAAACATGTTAAACGAACAGAGAACGAACTACTAACTAGAGTTTAAGCTGCAAACCAACTAACGCTAATAGCACAACGATCCAGCGACGAGTAGTCCATGCTGCTGTCTTAAGTAGAGCACTAGATCAGCATCAGGTGTGGAGAAGCCGCTGGTGAGGAGCTTACGGAAGCGTGGGTCAGGGGTGGGAGCCCACAATGAGCACCGCCCCGGCAGTAGGGAGAGAGACAAAACAACAAACACATGTTGCCTAATGCGGGATCGACCGGTGAGGCACGGGGACCATGACATTGTGACCCTGTTCTAGAAAGGTGCAATGTAAAAAATTAAGTTTTATTTATTATTTATTTGGGTTTTAGGGAAAAAAATTCAAGTCACTTATATAGAAGTCTCAAATATTCACATAATCAACCTGGCATTACAGGGTTAACCATCAGAGCAGAGCATCTCTCCCACTGACTGTGATGGTTTTCACATGCATGTGTCAGGAACCGCGGAGTGCATGGATTATTGGACCCCAAAGCAGACTCAACACACAAAACTCAGAACTATGTACAACTTTATTAAGTCACCGGGGGATGTTTTAACAAGATTCAGGGAATGAAAAACAAGGCTCGCACCGTGGGAAAATAATGGGAAATGCGGAGCCCAGGAGCGCCGTGATTGGGACGTGGGAAAACTGCAACACAAAGTGGAGACACAGTTAACAGCATGAAGGTGACCGGGGAGAGACAGCAAAGTTGAGTTTATGATGAGGTGGGACCGTGGAACTCAGAGGGGAGAGGTGCCCGTGGAGGGAATCCAGGGAAGGGATGCGAACTGGCAGGAGGACAGGCAGGCGACGGGGCTTCCACGCGGAACACTGACTGAAGATAGGACAAAATCAGTACGTAAACGAAATTCAAACTTCACATGAAAAAGGTGAAATGCAGAGCCTGGTTACCACCGAGGGGAGACTAGCGGACTGGTGAGGAGCAGCCGTCAGTGCAGAGTAAAGTCGTCCTCTGGTGATTGCCTCAGATGGGATGCAGGTGTGAAGGCGGCCCAGCCCGAGGGTGTGGCCACCGCAGCATCCTGTGACTCCCTGGATGCTGAGCGACGGGCCGTGACAGCATTGATTTTTTTTTTTTTAAATTGTGAGAGTTTTAAACAGATTTTTAACAGAAATTAAGAAGTTTAGTTAAATCAAAATTTTGGTTTTGGTGTTTGTAACTGGCAGCCTTTAAAAATGCATATTTCTTATACCCTCTTTTTAACCACTACATCAAAACAATCACGCTATGGTTCATAGTTCAACTCCAGTTGAAGCCTTTCTATGTGGAGCTTGTATGTTCTTCCTATGCTTGTGCTCAATCAATTAAGTTTAATTAATGATTATAAATTGTCCATGGATGAAATGTAGACAAAGTGCTTTAAGTGCATAGAATAACGCGTGATTAAATCTGGCTTGTAAACTGCTAAACTATTGATAAAGATATTAATAAGGATCTAAAGACAGAAGAGACGTTTAAGTTTATTTATTTATTTTTTTCCAAACATGGGAACCTTGAAAAACCTGTGCAAGTTACTGACAGATTTTTGTTTCGTGGGAGCTGTTTACCAGAGGTTTAAAGGCTAAATCAAAGTTATCACCAAGTACTGTTTATATATTTGTGTATTGCTGCTGTTTTTTTAAGTATTAACTTGGTGCCTTTGGGGAAAATAATGGTAATATGAGGGACCAATCCATATAGTCACAAAGAATAGGTACATGTTTTTGTGCTACCAAAGTTCCCTGGCTTTCATTCAAAATGTGTTTATAATGAGCACCTACACATTAAACTACTTACATAACATTATAAGCGCTTTACAATTCCACTATTTATTCACTCTCACATTCACACACTGGTGGAGGCTACAGTTGTAGCCACAGCTGCCCTGGGGCAGACTGACAGAAGCGAGGCTGCCATATCGTGCCATTGGCCCCTCTGGCCAACACCAGTACGCGGTAGGGTAAAGTGTCTTGCCCAAGGACACAACGATCAGGACAGAGAGCTGGGGGATCGACCCAGTAACCTTCCGGTTACAAGATGAGCGCCCCAACCCCCTGAACCACGGTCGCCTGATAGCACAAACACTTTAAAGGTAATCATTTAGGACTTGAGCAATAATACAGACAGCGATGTAGTTAAAGATCTTACAGTTAGTTTGATTGGGAAATAACTTAAAAAACAAACATCTGTCTCCTACTTTTTGTTGTGTAAATGTGCTGGAAAAACTTGAAAATGGACCTTAAAAGTGCTTAAAAAGTGCTTGAATTTGACCCTGAGAAAGGCGCATGAACCCTGCATGACATACTTTCACAGAACTTGCTAGAGTTAGATCCACCTCCCTCAGAAGCCTCTCTCTTATCTTTGTATCTTTTATTCCCAAATATGATCTGATCTCGTATCATAGATTCTTGCAGCTGTCCAAAATTGCATGTCCTTGCCTTTAACTTGAGGTCAGTCAGAAACGTATCAAAACTCTCTGAAGGTTGTTGTATACATGACCGAAAGACGTACCTCTCAAATGTTTCATTCTTTTTGGGCGAATAGTGTTCATCAAACTTTCTCACTACTTTGTCTTGCAGTTGCAAACACAAATGTGTTATATACTTCTACCGCTTGTGGACCTGCTACGGTAAGAAGCAATCTTCCATGTATCAGGCTTACTATCTAGGCCGACAGCTTGCAGGTATAGCATAAACCGCTGTTTAAAAGTTTGCCACTCACAGTCCACATTTCCGTTCCAGTTGACGGCATTAGGCGGCTTAAGCCTTTCTATGATGACCTTCTTTACTGGTTCACTCCTGGTACCATGTCGTATTTTTAATAAAACATGGGTAGTAGTGAGCAAGCTTCGTTATTTAAACGTGGCTCACATCCATGCATGTAAACATAACCTGCCGCTGCTTCTACTACACAGTATAAGACAATTTGGTTTAGATAGCCCCCTAGTGGTGACTTACAAAACCCAGAATGGACAGGCTCCCGGGTATTTGACCTCTTGCAGCCTTATGCACCCTCTAGATCTCTGGGATGAAGGGATCTTTTGTTATAAGCCATACCAAGGTCAAGGCTAGTTCATAGAGGCAATTGAGTGTTTGCAGTCGTGGCGCCTAAGCTGTGGAATAATCTACCCCTACACATCAGACAGGCTCCTAGTGTCAATCTTTTAAAATCTTATCTTAAAACACATTTGTATTCACTGGCTTTTAATACAGTATGAGAGTTATTTGTTATTTCATACTTGATGTTTGGTAGCAATATTATAAGTTATTTTACTAGGTATTTTGTATGTCTGACCTATTACAAAACAATAATATTTGTAACTTCCCAGATTGGAGTTCCAAATTCTTGGAACATATATTAGAAGGAATAGACTTTATTCCATTTTACAGATTAGTTATATAGGATGGGATATACAAGAAAAGATTTTTTAAATATCCATCCATCCATTCGCTTCCGCTTATCCTTTTCAGGGTAGCAGGGGGAGCTGGAGCCTATCCCAGCTGTCATAGGGCAAGAGGCGGGGTACACCCTGGACAGGTCGCCAGTCTGTCACAGGGCTAACACATAGAGACACACATAGGGAAGAGGTGAAATCATAAACAAGATAATCAGCCTCTGTTGGAGAAGCGTTCAGGTAGCTGCTCTGCTCAGGTAGCTTCCTAGGCTACGTTCACACTGCAAGCGAAAGTGCATCAAATCCGACTTTTTTTGCCCCTATGTGACCCATATCTGATCATGGTATGACAGTGTGAACATCACAAATCTGATATTTTCAAATCCGATCTGGGTCACTTTTGTATGTGGTACTGAATCCAATACATATCCGATTTTTTAAAAAGACTTTATTAGCAGATGGGGAGAAATTTCTATTCAAGCTAAACTTGAAGGGTCGTATCGTAACCAGGCTGTGTCCATCACTTTTACTTCTGCATGCGGGCCGCTTTGAGGGCCGTGAACCGTTCACACTAGAGCACGTTTGCTCTCACATTTTATTTGTAGTGTGAACAACCACACACACACACACACAAAAAAAAAATCAGATTTGATCAAAAAATCAGAATTGAGCATTGAGACCTGCAATGTGAACATAGCCTTAGTGACAAGCTCTGCAAGTGACTGCAGCTCTTAAACAAATACTGAAAACCTTTTAACTCCAAAAGGTTTTGCACCGCTTTAGGCTTTTAGGTTATTTGAAACTTATTGTCTAAACCTAATCAAATTAAGTGAAAATAAACATAAACAGCAAAAACTCAAAGTGATCCCAAACAAGACTAAAATTTACATTAATACATCACTGGAGTAAATCGAAATACATTGTAATCTTGTGTTTGCCTGGTCTGTTATTTGCCCTTTTCAATGAAGAATGTGTGAAGAAGGTGTGAAGAATTCATGCATGAGTAAAAAAGTAGAGAGGTTACCACAAAGAAGGAACAAAAAAAGATAAGATCAGCTATTTGAAGTTCTTGCAAACCACATTGCAAATTCATACCAAATACCCTTTAATCCCTAAAAACAACTTTGCCTTAAAGCTGCTGGATACCAATAAATCTGTCCAAAATGTTAGGTGATGGAATGTAGCACATATTGTTATAGAGTTTAGAATAAACTTTGAACTTTATTTTGAAGACTGTTGTGAATCCCTTCCAGCATGGAGGTGTTTTGGAATATGTTCAAAACAAACCGTAAGGATTGGCCTGCAGTGGAAACAGCTACTGTTCACCACAGTTTCCAGTTCAACATCAGTGGTATACACAGACACAGCCTAGTAAGAGCCTGAGGAAGTAATTATCTGTTTCTATTTTCTTCACATAAAGGATTATCTACCAAAAAAATGGTATGTAGTTAAATTCTTAGAAATAGCAAAATAGAATACTAAGTATAAATCACTGATTATTGTATAATATTACAACTACACATTTCATGTCGGCTATACCTCCTACCTCAGAGAGAATACCGTCTCTCATTACAATGGCCTCACTGTGTGTATAGAGCAGGGGTCACCAACCTTTTTGAAAGTGAGAGCTACTTCTTGGGTACTGATTAATGCGAAGGGCTACCAGTTTGACACACACTTCTGAAATAACACATTTCCTCAATTGAACTTTAATTTTATGTTATAATTAATAATTTATGACATTCATCTATGTAAAGATACTGATTATGTTAATTATTTTTCACTATAATTACAAGGAATGCAAGTAGGAAACAGATAAATATCAATATGCAACGTTTTATTTCTATAAATCTCTGAAAGTATTTACATTTTGAAGTGATCGCTTCTACAACATTTTCACTTGCCACTAACAAATTTTAACAAATCATGCACTACTACCAGGTTTGCACAGATCAGTTATGTAACATACAAATATCAACTTTCAAATTTTACTGAACTTGTCACTAAAGCTGCAGCATTTTAAAACAAATTATCAAATGTTACATTTAACAAACACATTTGTTTTTCAATAATTAAATTCAACTTTTCGATTA
>VUQR01004773.1:4111-21997 GCA_015108515.1 Hemichromis elongatus
ATCTTTTTACTCTTAATTATTAGTCACAGCAGATACCCGCCCACACCCAAGCCTGGTTCTGCTGGAGGTTACTTCCTGCTAAATAGGAGTTTTTCATTCCCACTGTTGCCAAGTGCTGTCTCACGGGGCATGGTCTGCATAACTGTAGGCTCTTCACCTTACAATACAAAGTACCTTGAAGTGACTGTTGTTGTGATTTGATGTTATATAAACTGAACTCAGTTGAACTGGTTTCAGCTTATTCCACAAGGGCTTGTAGGGGAAGGTCACCAGTCCAACACAGGTTTAGATTCCAAGAGGTGCACAAAAATTTGCTGTCAGTTTTATGAACACCTTACTATTGTTTTTGAACACGAATGCTTTAATATAAGCAAGTATACTGAAAGAGCGAGGTGTTGGGGTAGTTGAAAAAAGCAACTAGAGTCATCTGAATAATCTTGCAGATTAATTGCGGCGCTATTTTTGCACTGTTGATGTTCTCTAACCATCTGTCACCTTGTTTTTAATTAAAAATTTGAGACACGGATCTTTGTCTCTTTGTCAGCACAGGTTGTATCATCTGTTGTTATCATTTTGCATTTTCTTTAAACCACACAGTGATTTTTCTCTTTGTCTCGCGTTTCTTAATGAACGCACATGCAGAATCTGTTTAACAGCTGACAGCAGCCATTTACTGGCATTGCATCTAATAGCATCCATAATGGATTAAGTTCATGCTTTTTAAGTTATCATACACAGCTCTCCATTCACACGGCAGAGCGAGATTCTTTTTTGATGAGTTGTTTATTTAGTGAAACCCATTTAGCGGCACAGACACACTGAACACTGCTAACACTCTCACTTATGTAACGGTCTTGTTATTTTGGAGACAGGATATCAGAAATCTATTTCACCATATTCCCCTTTTTGCCTTTGTCAACACGCTGTCGGCGTTAACCTGGATCAGCGAAAGTCACGGTGGCACATTTTGCGTGCATGAGTCCTCACTTGAATTGTGTTCCTCAAAGGTGAGCCTGCAGGCCATAACACTCCCTGTACTGAAACTGAAGAGATCAGCCAAGACCCTAAAGTGTAATATAAGATATAAATGACTGGAGGTATTACCTGCAGCCCAAAGACATGACGTGAAGAAGTAGCTCCCTCAACGCAGCGAGAAGATTGATTTGTGTTAACAGAGAGTTGAGTAACACGTTGTTACACGGTAAGTTTTTGTTTTGCTCTTTAAATGAGCACGTGCAGCTTCTCTTGTAATGTCGCAGACAGGGTAATAAAGCCTCACAGTGACTAAATTAGACATTACGGAGCTTGGCAGGGAGCTGACAGTGAGTGAAATGGCACTATTGTCTGAGCTGACTGACGCTCTCTGCGCTGCCATGCATCACCACCACTTTAATGTTGCGTAGTGCTATTGAACAGTTCTGTAGGGTTTGATCGGGGTTAATGGCACGTTAATATGGCAACGAAAGATCAACCTCTGCTGAATGAAATATTTAGTGTTCACACATCCTTCAACCGTGCCCCCTCTGGGCTTTTGACTTGGCTGCTGCAGGTCTTCTAAATCAGTGAGTGAACGAAGTCCTGAGACGTGTGGAATGAAATGCAGCATAACACTGTTAAGAAAGCCTGAAAACTGAGATTAGGTGTTATTTGACTTATGTGCATTAAAAAGAAAAACATGCTAAAAAAAATAAATTGGATTAAAATGGGATTTCAGCCGAAATGGTGAAAGCTCATTTACATCTTGCTATAGAAGGCCTGCAGGTGAAACTACGCTGTGCGACCATATTCAGGAACAATGTGGCCTTTGCAACAATAATGCAAGTCATTTCTGGAAGGTGGGCGCCTGTGAGCTTTGCCCAGATGGAAGCCCTGCCATGCTTCCAGGAAAATTGTTTTATCGGCCCAAAATTCTGCTTTTCCCTAAAATATAATCTCAATAATAGGACTGACTGTCTTATTTGTCATTATCTGACATGTTGACAGCTTTCGTCCTATGTCGGGCATTTTCTGCTGACGCACTCTCATTTGTGTAGCTCTACACCTGATGAAAAGTCATGCCTTCTCATATGCTAGTTGCCACTTCAACATCACAAAGATGATCATTAAAACGATTAAAATGCTGTCTTCAAACGAAGTACAGGGCGTCCCTGCGTTGGCGCTGATCAGCGTGTGTTTGGTGTAAACATCTGATCACATGAGTGTTATGGGAACTAAAACAAAGTAAATCAAGAAGGAGAAACCTTTTGTTCTCTTTTCACCGATGATTGTGGGACAGAAAGGCAAAGTTGGGCCATGTTGTCAATAATTTGGAATCAATCTCCACTGCGTCGCTTATTGACCTAATGCATTCACTACCAGTGCCATCACAGCTTAACCCTAACCTTAGCTCCAAACCTAATTACCAAAAAGCAGTCTGGACTCACAAGGACCTCAATTTGTGCCCCCACAGTATTCCAGCTACTGTTGTAAAATCAACAACAACTAAATGTGCTGACTTTAGGTAGGTATAAAAAGTAGGAAACATCCCAGATCTGTGATAGAAATGGAAATGTGAAGCTCAGCTCAGGGCTTTCTATATCCAGCTTTATGCTTTGCAGGGGTTGCAAAGGGGAGATGTGAGGGTCGTGGGGTTGTTTCTAGTTTTAGACATGTCTCCTGCTTCCTCTCTCTCCCTCCCTCCCTCTCTCCCTCTCCCCCTCTATGTGAATGTCTCACTCCAAGTGAGATGTGATCTCTCGCTCCCTCTCTTTCTCGCTCAGTTTTTGTACGATGCACCCTGGCGGGACTGACGATCAGACGCGGGCATGGGAAAGCAGGGCTTTGGCCTTGCGCTGTCGGGGCTCTCACCTCCTAGCTCTCCCCTCCTTTTCCTCCCACCTCCTTCTCTACCCTCTAGTCGACTGATAAGAGTCACATGAAAGACCTCCCTTTCCTCGGGTGGTGGGAACTCTGATGATAAGGTGGGCGATGTGGCAGCTGCTGGGCCTTCTCCAGGGAACAGGGAGTTCTCAGACTCCTCTGATACTGTTGTGCAGAGGGAATGAAGGTTGCAGGGCACACATTTGCTTGTGTTCACTGAGCATTTGTGTGCACGCGTTAGTTTGAAACCCTGAATAAATGTGGCATTTTTCTCATGCAGCAATGTCACAGCTTGCCAGACAAAAAAACAAAAACTAAAAAAACCTTCCCTCAAATTTCATGGAAACAAAAGCTAGCTCCCAAAATACATTAACCTCAAACTCCCTGCTGCATCCTTGAGTATCTTACAGTGGCAGCACAACACTGCGTATCTGATGAAGGTTAACCAAAACACAGGTCACGATGGCCCTTCGTGCCTCGGCCTTGACTTGCTGTAGCTCTCAGTGGTTCCGGGAAGAGCACTGAAATGCACTGTGCAGGCAAATGAGTGGTTAGCTCACGTACGTTTTTCTCAAGTCATACGAACAGTCAGAGTAATTACTCGAGTCAGAGTGAGTGATAAATCACTTTCAGACATACTCTGCCTCAAAGACTTGCCCTTGAATAACTGTGTGGCTTTTGGGGCTAAGAAATTTCTTTTAAAAAGTTGTCAGTGATTCCTTTTATAGTCTTATTAACAAAAATATAGACCGTGTCATGGGAGGCTACTCATTAATCTGATCTCTTATCTTGTGAAAATTAAAGTCACAGAACAGGAAAGTTGGCGAACCAAGAAGGAGAGAACGCACATATTTTCCACCTCTGTGCTGGCGTCCCCGAGTGTGCCTCAGCCCAGCTGGAATACCAAATTTAACGTGATTGTGCCGGCTTTACCTCTATTTTTCAAGGTTGTTGTCTGTGTTAAAGGGAGGGTAATGAGCTGTCAATCAAATGACCAGGGTTTGATTCATGGGTAGCTTCCGCGGAGGACAGAGTTATTTCTCCAGTGAAACCTGAAATGCGCTGACAGCTGATGAAGGAAACAAACAGCCACATTTGCATCACTGTATTGTTTTGTGTGTGTGTGTGTGCGCGTGAGCTGCCATCACCTATTCAGTTTGACAGAAATTGTGATTATCGCTTCCTCTCCTGTGGTTTACTGTAGGGAAAGGAGACGAGATGTGTGTTTGTGCAGTTGGGCGGCGGCTCACGCAAGGAGTCTGTGGTTGTCTTCATACCCTGCTCTAAGCTGGATGCCCCTAATGTGTCCCTGACACTTTCTCTCATTATTAGATACACCGCTTCCTGCTGGGGGAAGCCAGGTGTTGGCGATGCTGTCATGCACAAACCTCAGTCAAGGTGCCTCGTGCACATGTTCTCTGAGTGCACAGCCACACACACACACACATATAGGTAGTTTTACAGGCGGACAGATGTAATATATTTATCAGTTCCTCACTGCTACACGGAGGAGGTGTTAGATTGTGGTCTGGAGAAGAGGGACTCAAAACTTCAGGATCCACTTTTCAGCTAATAGCTGTCCGGTCTGTGTGAAATATCAAGATGATGACGACAGGTGTAAAGTGGCTGTTCACTTTTCCTAGACTAACACAATAAAGAGTGCTGCACATAGATAAAGTCCCTCTGGGGTGTCATCCGATGCTCCTGCCTTTCACCAGAAAAAAGATCGTGTTCCTTTCCACCGGAGTAAAGGAAAGATTGAAGTTAAAGGCTCAAATTCAATTACATTGAATATTAACGATAACCAATTT
This sequence comes from Hemichromis elongatus, assembly GCA_015108515.1. Classification (NCBI taxonomy): domain Eukaryota; kingdom Metazoa; phylum Chordata; class Actinopteri; order Cichliformes; family Cichlidae; genus Hemichromis; species Hemichromis elongatus. The sequence goes on from VUQR01004773.1 coordinate 8,782, forward strand.
CAGCAAGTAATGCCAACATATTTCCAAGAACTTACATCAGAAAAACAATTATGCACATAAACAGAAACAAAAAATGACTAATAGCAGAAGTACCTGTCACCTGCCTGCAACATCATTATAACAGAGATCTTGTAGCTGCATAACATATTCAAGACCCTGTTGCTGCTGTTAAGTGGATACCATTGTTTATCCGTAATCACAAATATCTGTTACTCTACCCTGTGGAGGCACGAGTCTGAGTCTTTTGAATTCATCATTACCGATGTTGCAAAGTAGAAAATAATAAGATGTTTTATTAGGAACATAATCAAAGTGTGTTACTTAGCAAAACTTGAGCGTACGCTGGCTGTGTAGTGTATGTTTTAGCTTCTTTTCTGAGCATTTATAGTTTTCTGTAGTTCTGACATTGGTCCAAAAAGCACAAATTTACTGTTGATAACATTGTAGATATAAGTGCTCGACCCTTATGTTATAGCCAAGCCCCAATACTTTTTCACTTATACACAAACTGAGAAAGCGGTCTAACAACAGTTGTTGCCTTTAACTCCTGTTCACGCTTTTCTCTGCCTGTCGTTATTTAGCTAGTGCCACTATCACTAGTACTGCTGCTGTTCTAAGCAGTACTGTATGTATTTTTTTCACTGTTTTTTTTAATATATATTTTTTGTAGGCCAGCTTGAAACAGAAGTGACTGCATTGAGCTGTTGTAGGTTTTTGCTGTTCTACCTTTCTCTCCCTCTCTTTGACATGGACCAATCAGGTCTCTGTGTGTAGTTTGTCTGCTAACGTAGCAACCACCGAGTCATGGCTGAGTTTTTAACTTAACCACAGTTACCATGAAACTCGCAGGTGTAGCCATAACAGCTTGACTAAAATCTTGAAATCTAATAACTAAAATCGTGTTTTCATTACTTAGAGATAATTAGAGGAATTTTAACCCAATTAAAAAACAATGCAGAAAAGTGCTGAAACGATTCAGTAATTCATGGTATAACAATTGAAAATATAGGTTTGTGTGCTATCCACGCATTTAATTAAACCTGAGTAAAAAAACTCCAGTGTCGACAGCTTACAGCCTACAATCCACTAATTTAAGTAGCTCTCTCTCTCTCTCTCTCTCTCTATATATATATATATTCAGCATTTCACCTCAAATGAGCATATCTCTTCTTCAGGACTCATTCTCAGCCATTTTCCATTAACCTTTTCTTAAGTTATTTTCCACCAAGGTTCAGGTTAATGCTTATCCCGTTTAATTATTTCAATTTGTGGGCCAAAATCAGAGATTGTAATTATAGTTCATCGATTATCTCATATTTATTAATTGCACAGCTCCCAATGCCAAAAAGCCTTTCTAATCATACAATTTTGGTAACCCCCCCCCCTCTATTTGGAAAAGGCAACATATCTGAATTACTGTGAGCCAAGGCGATCTTTGCAGGGAACATCCAGGTAGGCAAATAACTAATTTTCTTTTTTCTTTTCTTTTTTCCATTAGAGTGCTTATACATGATCCATTTATTAAAAACACACACATGTGAAAAGCAATTTTGGGCATAATGCAAACAAGCAAAATAAACTTCCATATTCAAGTAACAAACCTTTTAAATGTCAAGTGCTTGCAAACACCTGAGAGTAGATAGATGTCCGCACAGGTGACACAAGTGACTCTTTAAGAAACAGAATAGCCGAGTCGCCTGATTAACTTTGATAGGCAAAAGGCATAACAGTTTTTACAGCTTGTTTTCCAGAGGATAGTCATTCACAATTATAATGAATGAAAATCACCTTCATTTCTGGTTGTGCTTTCCTACTGCAAACATCTTCCTGCATCTAATCCTCCAGATGTGAGTCGCATATTTAGATGAATGCGTGGCAGCTGACATGGAAATAAAAGAGCTTCCAAAAAAGAGAAATCACAGCTTATAATTCTTTATTAGGATTAGTATTTATCCTAATTTATCTGATTTCAAAAAGTAAGAATCTCATTAATTCACCTGCATGTTTAATAAAACATGAGACAAATGAAGCTTAGTGAATCCAGAGTAACAGCTTTTAAATGGCTCATAAGTGAGTGCTGTCAAACATTTACTGTTACGGGCAACATTTCTTTCATTACTTCTACTCCTACGACAATAACAAATAAACTCTATGAATATGAAAATTACAGTTTGATATCATCTTGCAAGATTTAGTGAATTTGGAGCAACCTTTGGCTACCTTCTGTTGAACGGACTGTACGTGATGCATTCTTGCAAAGCGAGTCCTGAGATGACCTTTGCTGTCTTGATAAAAGTTCAGATCCAGACAGATATGTGGCTTTTAAGGTTAGAGTGTGCTTTTTAATGACACTTGTTTATGGCCTATTTAATTACAATCGGGTTAACAGTGGATTCAAAGCCAGGGACTGACTCATCTAATCACAACTTCAAAGCAGAATAATTTAGCATTTGTCACTGGGGACTGGGCACTGAGCGGTGGTGTGATAAAGAAAGTGTCTCGCCAGTGCCCTCTGTGCCCTTAAAGAGAAGCTGCCTCCTTGTACACATCCACAGGCCAGCAATTACAGCTGACTGTTAGCTGCTTCTCTTTTTCTGCTCTATCGACATGTCAGCGCCCAACTCTGGGAGGACCAAGGATGAAAGAGGAGGCAGTGGAGACAGCAGCAGGAAATAATAGCAGAGTTGGGATGAATTCACTTTTGGTGCAGTCACAAGGGACGTGGATATTTTGCACTATTTAACATTTACTGCTCGAGATGTTCACAGAGACAAATATGGCTAGCCCGTCCAATATTTTGCCAAATCATTTATAAATGATTGCTTTATAGTTAGAATTATAATTTAAAAGAATACACAACGGGAAAAAAACCCAACCTCTTTTCCCCTCACGGATCACTTGCATCAACCGACTGAGGTGAACACTTGACAGATTTACGAGCGCTCTGTTCAAGCCGCCCTTTTTACCACCAACTCTGTCCCTGAAAGTGTCTGTGGATGCTTCTGGTCGATTGAATTTAAAGTGCAGTACACACAGCTTTATCATCTAAAGTGTATGTTTGTTTTCGATTATCTCCACAGCCATTCATTGTAAAATCCTGTCACAGTTTAGCAATCTCGAGACTCTTGTAAACTTTTTTTTTTCTTCTTATGAGGACTGGAGAAGACTGGGGAGTAAGTGTGAAATTGTACGTTGCAACAATTGGGTTTCATGTCGAATTCCGGAGAAAAGAAGGTCATAATCTTGGAGTCAGACTTCTTCCCTCTCAGAGAGCCGGGCTTTGCCTATAAATAATCCTCGCGCTCATTCGCCAAGACTGCTCGACGCCTTGCAATCGAAAAACAGCTGCGAGGAGAAACAATTCTTTCTCCTCGTTTCCTTTTTGTTTCTCTTTAATTGACTTTTTAACAAGGTTGTGTTCAAGCTGACCAGCTACACGCCTCCATTCCCAGCTACCACTCACTCACACACACACATATATATACACTTCGTTTATTGGCTGTGGTTGGAAACTCATTAAAACCCTTTGTGTATGTGTGTGCAAAACGCTCCCAATTTCTGAATCAATGAGCTATGTGCAGAGGAGCATAAATGAACAACATGGTTATATGCATGATAATGGCAACCCCTCGGTTTCTGTCAGGGGAGGTCAAACCGAATAATGCATCTGACTGAAATGAAAACACCCTCTAGGGTGTATGTGCAGTAAATTATTTCAAGCTATTGTTATTAAGTCCCAGTGAGAACCTGTGCGAGGACCATCATTTGGAACGGTAATCAACCAATCACTGATTTGTTTGAACGTCCACATGAAGGCTTTCACTTACCGGGTCCAGGCTAAATCACTACTTTATTATACCACAAGGACAACAACAACAAAAAGTCACATATTTGCACGGGACTCTGTGCCTTCCTTGCAATAACTTCACCTAATCATTTTCTAAATGACTTTATCAGTGTCTCACGTGGTCGTGGAGGAACTTTAGCCCACACTGCTTTACCGTGTGACCTCAGTGCATTCATTTTTGTACAGCTCTCTTAAGCAGTCTTGATTTTTTTTTCTTTTTCAGGCATTCCTTTGCAGATTTGTTGCTGTGCTTGGGATTGTTTTGCTGTTACCATGACCCGATTTCAGAAAGATTTAGCTGACAAATGACCCGACATTTATATTTATTGGTATACAATATATATATGCAATATACACAATACAAATATATGCACATGCAGGGTGCCTCGGTCCTGTGGCTGCAAAGCCAGCCCAAATCATCTCCCTTCCATGACAGGTACTATGATGTGTTTGTGCTTGATATGCTGCGTAACATGGCGAGACATCTTCGCTTTGGTGTCGTCTGTCCACATGACATTGCTCCTGAAGTCTTCTAGTGTGTTCACATTCAGTGTTGGAAACCTGAGCTGTGCTGCAATTTTCTTTTTAGAGAGAAGATGCTTTCTGTTGTCCCAAAAAGCCTTGTTCTCTAATCATGCTGTCATGACCTTTAATGTGCTAACTGAGGTGTTTTGCTTCAGTCTAGCATTGTTTGGCATAAGCGAGAAGTTACGGTGGCAAATGGGTCATGCAGTTTCTCTGAGCATCGCGGGTGAATTTGCAGGGATCACTCCTGGGAAAACCAGGAAATTGTTTAACACAGGAATTCTCCAGACCGCTTCTGCTTTTTTAAAAAGTGTTTACAATTGTTGATGATAAATTAATCAAGTGTATATGTATGAAAATTGTAAGGGTGTATTTTCTTTTTTCACATAATGTGCATAAAGTCTTACAAAAACATTCTTTTTCACACGTGTGTATGTGTATGGCAAAGATTACTAGTCTGAAATTTGTATAATATGTACCCAGTATATATTTATCTTCTAATTTAATACGATAAATATATGTTAAAAAAAATGCTACAAACATCTGATATCAGGTAATGTTGTGGCTACGTGTGACGGTCATGTTTCCTTAAAAAGTATCTTTGTAAGACAAGTATCTCTAAGTGTCTTTGTGTCTTTGGAGGCAAACCCACTGCTGACCTTGGAACAGCAAATTCCACAAACTAACATTCCCTACTGGCAATGGCTGATAATAAAACTCAACACAAACTTACATTTATCTAATAAACTTTTAGAAGTCAATTACATATTAAAAACAAAGCTAAAAAAGTTTACCTTCTTAACACATTCCTGAACTTGAAGTCTTTCTCTGAATCTGAAATGACCAATTTGACTGTCTGACATCCAAAATGTCAAACAGTACCAGAACATTAAGCACAAATGTCCCATTTGTTCTCGCTTATATGAAACAATGCTGGACTGAAGCAAAATACCTCTGCATGCACTACAGCGTTGTGTCTGATGTACTTAATTTGATTTCACACAGTTTTTAAAAGGTGCATAACAAAGAAAAAAGTACATATAAGCAGCTTTGCTGTAAGTTTGGTGTCACCAAAAAGAATCAGCTGATAATATAACACACAAACTAATGTTTAAAATATTAACAAGCCAAAAAATCCAACCAGGACCAGCTAACTGGATGCAGCACATGGCTGCTCTGATACCAAGTGACGCTGAAGGCACCCGAGAGGCGAAAGCTCAAATGTCTGCCAATCCAACCGTCTGTAGAACACTCGCTCGCTGCTTTCGAAGAGACAGCTTTATATTGCACAGCAGGACGAGCAGATTCTACACCAGTCACCAAAATGAACAGCAGTTTTGAATATCATAAATGTGCCCCTGCCACAGAGGAGCGATGGAAGTTTCCTCCCTGCTGTAGCTCCACTTTGTGGTGTTGTCTGATAAGAGAAGGCTAAGTATTGTGCCTGCTGCAGGTTCCATTAAGCAGAAACTTCAAACTACATTTGTGTGACCGTTTATTGTGTTAATTATGCTATATTTGCATGTCATTTTAATTTGTTTTTTTCTTTTCTAAATGCACCCACATTAACCAGTAGAACAAAAGCATCGTAACAGAAACACACTAACGTTAAATTAGCTGAAAGCGTTGCACCTCTGTGTCCCTCAGATGTTTAGCAAGCGCTGCTAGGTTTGATGCCAGCTTTATAAATCAAAGTAATTTGGGGAATCGTTCTCAAGAAGTGAAAATAAGAGGTTGTTTATATCCTTTTTAGCTTCCCTCTCCTTCCGTTTGGCTTATTTACCTGTTTGAGCTGCCACAAGGCTGCTGGATTAGCAACCGCCCCAAGGGGTAGGCTGTTCACTTTATATGGTTTCCTCTCAAGTCTGTGCTATGCCTTTGAACACTCTTTATCTTCACATCTCTGCACTCGCCTGCAAATGGAGCACCACACAGGGGCTTCTTTGATATGAATTAGCAATAGGAAGGTGCCCGAGTCACTTGCGAAGCATACTTAATTTGTACAACACAAATTAATGTTCTAAAAATAATAGTCTTGCGCACCCTTTGAGGGGGCTCAAGGAGAGCTTGAAACAATAAGACTCAGACAGTGATGAGGTGCGACATTGAAAAATTAACAGAGTCAAAATGTCACCTTCCCCCCTGAAGTGCCACAGCCAGGCAAGCGAAAGAACAGAGGAGCAAGATGAATGAACGAGAGAGGCGCTGAGCATCTAACGTTAGCTGGAATCCCAGCTGACCAAAAAAAGCGAGTCAAAAAAAAAAAAAAGACTGACAGACTTCAAGGGAGCTCGGGAGACCTTGCTGCTTTAGTGGGTCCCTCTTGCCCACTAAAGCAGGATGGCTAGAAATAGCAATTGTGTGACACTTGGCTCCTGCGGGCCCCGGGTGCTGTGAGCCATCAGTGAAATGTGATGCTCGCTGCCTTGGCTTTGCACTCCAACTGTTGTTGTTGTTTGGCTGCGGAGGAATCAGAGCGGGGACTCTGGGTTCTACTGTACACCCAAAGGAGAGTAGATTTCATATTCCAGAGTGAAATGCCTTCTGGCACTGTTCCGCCAGCCCTTGATTTGAATAGACAAGAGCTACTGGGGGGGATTGAGGGATAAAAGAGGCTGAGGGAGGAAAGTGACTGGAGCCTCATGAACAGACACACAAGTCTATACGCTGCATCAGCAGTCAGACATATGGAGGAATGGAGCGCTGAGTGTGAAGTGACACTAAAAGAAACTATGTCTTATTAAGTTACCTAGAAAACTGAAAATACAATGTTAGGGAAGTTTGTTTACAGCTTTATGGAGTTTTTTTTATATACTCTCTATCTATATATATAATACTTACTTCTCCTGAATAATAAAATAGGACTATGTTTATATTACGGCTAGCCGCTTTATCTTTGTGTTAATCTATAGGCTATAATACATACTACAACACCCGTCGCTAGAGCTGGTCACAGTTGATATGATAGATGTAGTTAGGAACGATTGCTGCCTGTTTATTACTCTGTTGTTCTGTTGTTGTTGTTTTTTATCTCAGTTGCCATTACCAGCATTAGTAAATTCAAATAGTAAGAAAATAATGCATTAGTCTAACATGCTTGGGTTTTTTCAAGATTAAACTAATATAGCTCATACAATATTCTCATTATAAATTCTACCTCTGCTCAAATTAGACTTGGGACTCAAACATTGGTCTGTGAAAGTCCATAGTCTACATTGAATTGAATTGAATTTTATTTATACAGCACCAACAGTCGCCTCAAGGCACTTTTTATTGTAAGAGAAAAAAAAAACTTTTGGAGCTGTTAGCTGTCACCAGGGGGCAGTCTCACAAATAGCTGGTTTATGCGGTACTCCAGCCAGCAGAAAAGAATGATTTGTTGTTGCCAAGCTGAATTTTTTTTTTCTTTTTTAAATCGCTGGTGTTTCTTTGTGCTGCTCCTGTTAATGGTAAGCTTTGCTGCTGCTTCCTTCTATGTTCCGGTGTTGTGGCAAAAATATATTTCTAGCATTTACCAAAAAAAAAAAAGAAAAAAAAAGATTTCCTGAATTTCAACATATCCCTAATGTGTGATATTGTTGATCCAGGTAAAACGTGTTAACATTACGGGTTTATGATAAGAGGTCAAAATACTTGCAAAACAGGGCATCTCTTTATTTAGATAAAACCCCTTTATCTAAAATCCTGTTGACTACTGTTTATTTATCAATATAAGCAAAGGTATTGCACACAGAAAACACAGCTTTGGAAATCACTTTTTGGCTGTCAATTACTTTGTGACACAACACCAGCTCACCTTTCAAACAATCAACATTCAACCTATAGCTGTCCACATCAGGCTGTAGTCCTCCAAGGACCCAGCATGTTTGCATTGTGCAGGCAAATGTCTATGCAAAAAGGACACAAACGCAATACCATAAGCACATAACACTTTGCACTGCTTCTTCTTTCTGCTCACAGATGTGTCGCTATTAGCTGCAGCAACAAGTATTAACGGTACCTGCAGCAATAATGTATGGAAGAAGGCAGGGACACTCTTAGAAATGTAATGTTACATAAATTGTAACAGAAGCACTAAAAGCACTCTAAGAGTAAGGAGACACTGTTCTGGCAGGTTAGCAGTGCCAGCAGAAGTCTTCTTTTCCTGCAGGAATATATATATAATATATATATAAATAAATATATAGATCTGTTGTGGTTATATAGCAGAAATAAAATAAATGCAACCACAATATAATTTGATGCCACAGTCGGTTAATTGTACCGATCGCTTTCTGTCGTACATCCCCACGCTAGAGATATCTGTTGACATCTGAATAAGTAACCTATTGGTGTAACTAACTAGTAGGCTACCTGAGTATGTTTAACTATGTTGAGGGTGTATGGGACCTGATTCACTTGAACAGAGACTGTTTTAATGGGAAAGCTGGCGAAAAGCTGGTGCAAAAAGATGCCAGTCAAGAGTAAGAGTGAAACACTGCACCAGTGACTCAGCTGTCTCCTCCAAAGCAGGAAGAGGTCAACTTTCACAATACTGGAAGGAACATCGGTGTGTGGACGTCGCATGTGTGCTTCTCTTGCCACCTTAAGCGCTTGCACTGCCAGCTTTTACGAAGCGCTCCGCTCTCTTAGACCTGACAACACTTACGTTTTTTTGTATATATCCTTTTCATTCCATCGCCTCAAAGGATTAATCAGAGGCTTTTAAAATGCAGCTGCAAGTAAGCAGACATGTCTCCTTCTCCTCCCTTTGACCTGAATGCAGCAAAAGCCTTCCTTCCCCTTTAGTAAAGACTGCCATGGGATCACATCAAACACATGCCCTCTGCACCCGAGGCAATGAAAAACAAATCAACAAACAAATGAATAAGTAATCACAAAAGGGGTAAAAAAAACACAAGGAACCTTTAAAATATAGGTGAAAAAAATGCATTTATCTGCACAGTTCTTCTGTTTCTGAGCCTTTTGTGTTTGCGATAATCCAGCATGTATTTTGGGAAACATGCTGGCTCCCTGATCTCATTAGATTTATGTTCATTGTTCTTTTTCTGATCTAAGAAGATGTAAAAAGGATTTAGTGGGTGGATTTTTATGTATGGCAGTGTTGGATGCACAGTGTTCGTCATTCCCTACAGGGTTTTTGCATTTGAGCCAGCGATATAGGAATGAAAACACCTCTTTTTTATGTTGGGTTATGTCTTTGCATGAAGAGTTGAATTTAGTAGGGGCTGGGCCATTTTATACCATTCACAATGGATTTAGGCAATGATAAAAAAATGAAATATTGCGATAGAATACGAGTAAAACGCTCATGCGGAGGGCCTTTGTTTTTAGACAAACATGGCGGAAAAAGCATGGCGGCGACGGAGAAGGAGAAGGGCAAAAGCGAATCGTTGAATGAAATAGATGGACCAGGATTGGTTTGTGAAAATGGTTAAACTTCAGTGATGTGGAACCGGTTTGGTTTTTGTCTGTCAGATACCCACCAAAGCACGTTTTATTGTAGAACATGCAAGCGGGCCGTTGTTATTATTTTTTGGCCTATAAGGCGCTCTTAAAAGCCTTTAATTTTCTCAAAAATTGACAGTGCACCTTATAATCCGGTGCTCCTTATGTATGAATTTTAGTTGTGCTTACTGACCTCAAACCGATTTTATGTGGTACACGGGGCTCAAAAAATGTTTTAGTACGACTTTGGTAAGCTACAGAGCCGCACTGCTCGATGGACTGTCGGAGCATTACGGCTACCGTAGTCATGAGGCTCATGGAGTAATACATACTGTCATACAACATAATATTACCGTATTGTGTGTGTATAAGGACCCCAAAATGGCATTTGTTAAGAGACATGCGTATGAAGCGGATTTTAAACTCAAGGCTATCAGTAGAACATGGGACTAGAGCAGCTGTGAGAGAATTCAGCATTAATGAATCAAAGGTACAGAAGTGGAAGTAGTAAGAAGACTGCGTTGAGTAAAGTTAGACTTATCTTATTCCTTTGTTTCACTTAATGCACCTTATAATCCCGTGCATGTTATGGTCCGAAAAACACATATTTGACTTATTTATTTGGCACTCTGCAGTTTCATGTTGCAAAGCACCTCTTTTTATGTCAGCCCATTTTTCACTGGAAATGCCTTCTGGTTAAACTGTCAGGAAGGAATGTGCATTTGCATTGTTACATTTTTATATAGATTTAATGCACATGAAAAACAGCTGCTTGTTTAAGTGCAAGGAAATTGATGGGGGATTTTTTGCACTAATACAGTTGTGGAGTTGTAAAGTATTTTGTCGCGCATCAATTATATTGTCAGTTATATCGTTATCGCAAGTTTTCAAATATATATCGTGATAAATATTTTCGGCCATATTGCCCTGCTCTGGTAGAGGGTTTCTTTCATCCCGCGAAAACCCTCTGTACCTTGATGTTTTTGAAATAGCTTTGCTGTGATGAGATTTCAGAGGGATCATCCAGATGGTCACACCTATGTGCACAGCTGTGTTAAAGAGCTGTAAATTTAATAGAGAAATAAGTGCTCATTCAACTGGCAGTAGGGCTATTTTTGAAGTCCTGTAAAAACGCTGTAACATCATTAAGACAGCAAACTATTCAGTGTGCATTTAATTATGTCTAGAGATACTTCAAATGGTGCAGTATTCAAAAGTTTAAAAAAAGAAGAAACCGACTTGTTACTGAGCTGCAGCCAGATTCACTGACCCATGCTGTTTGTAGCTTATGCATATCTGCTGAGCCATGTCAATCAACTCGTAATGTGCATTAGGTTCTGCTTCTAATGTAAACATGGAGGTCATTAATTCACATCAAGGACACCTCTGTAATAGACTTTTATCACGCAAATACAGCGGCTGCTAGTTTGCAAACAGCTTAGCAAGCCGCAAGCGTTCCTTGTGCTTTGATTTGATGCTAAGTGCTTCATCAATCACAATCCCAGACAGATCATTAGAGGCTTCTAGGATGACAAGACCAGCCAAAACATCTACAGCAGATTGCTCCAGACCACCCCTCAAACCTTTAATTACACCCGAGGTTGGCAGATATCAAAGACATGCAGTGATAAGTGACTCACTCAATAGTAGCCATTACTTAAAGAAACTTGTTAGTGTCAGAGTTTTAAATGACTTGCACTATGTCAGCGTCCCCCCCAAAAAAGTGTGTTTTTGACTAACAGAAAAGGTAATGCTCGAAATGGCTTATCGGGGCGATTACTTGCTCCACAGCACAGTGCCGTTTTTAAGAACAGAGCTCCGGCTCGATTGTTTCAGGCTTCAGATTTAAGTGGTGGACTTTGCATCCAGACGGGCGTCAGCGCGGGTTAGAGCCACAAAGATAATGCTGACTTCGGTTTAGCTGACAAAAACCAAGAGTTGCATCGCAGCTTGTTAAAGGTGAATTTCTTAGCATAGCTCACCGTGACATTTGGCACAGACATTTAATTTCCCTCAGAGTGAGCTGCAGCAACTTTCAAGATCAGCAAACCTTTTGCTGCATGTTAAATTACTAACATCAGATTGTCTGTGACAGTTGTTAATACGATTTTAACCTCAGTAATTATAGTTTTGTATGTTCTTGTTGTGATTACATAGAGAGTATATGTCATAGTTTGGATTTAGTTAGATTATTACAGTAATTACAATAAAAACAAAAATCTTTTAAACCAATTGACAATCTCAAGTTTTAAGAAACACGTCCATCATTGCCACATGAGGCAAGATGTAATACATATTTTTACCAACCTAACAGAGACTATGGCTCAGAGTATATTTATTTCCAGCTTGAAAAAAATTCTTTTAACCTGTTACACTTCTACTGTCTAGTTTTTATTGTTATTGTAGTTAAGTAAAATGTGTTTCCACAGCTAGTTTGAGGTTTCAGCTTAGCTTTAGGCCACGTCCACGCTAGCCTGGACAGATTTGAAACAGGCGTTTTCGTCTGTAAACGCTCCACGTCCACGCTATCGTTTTTAGTCGTTTCAGTCACAGAGTTGCGCGTCCACATTAAAACGGCCGAAAACGCTTACGCTCCATGCGCATGCGCAAAATGAAAGACGATTCGACCTGCGTGATTTCCGTCAGTTGTTTTTTTACTTTATGGCTCTTTAAAACGTGGCGGCGAAAGGGCGAGACAAAGCACCGAATTTTTCAAACGGATTGACAATGAGGTGGAGTTGTTGCTTGGAGTCACAAATCAGTACATATTAATCTTCAATAGGGCCAACAATATATTTATATAATTATTCATATAATACAAATAATCGGGCCTTTTCATGTTAATGTTGTTCATTTACATGCATATGTGTAGTTACTTATGTCAGTTATCTCATATTTTCATCTCAGCATATCTGCTTTCAAAAAAACCAACATGGCTGAAGCCGAGTGCTCCATACACCTTTTTGGGATAAAATTGTGGCTGTGGTAATATGTTATGTGGTTAATATGCTGCACAAAGGTGAGTACCAGGTGACCGTTATACTCAGGCCAGCGGTAAAGGACTCAAGGATGGTATACTCTTTTTTTAGAGGATAGCATAATGAATACTATCAGGTCCGTGGTAGTCTCTACCATTTCTACAGTAAGAATGATTAAGAATAAATGTGACATGTCAGTTCTATTTTTTCATTTTCCTCACATCTACACGCCCCGGGACATAACAAAATTACCCTACACAAAGAATGTGCACTCACAGCTTAAAAATGTCGTAAGCTAATTCTTACAGGACTCGATGAAAGAGTCACATTTTTACATTCGTTGAAAAAAACATGAACTTCAGGGGGATTTACTGGTAAAAAAAAAAAAAAAAAAAAAAAGAAAAAAAACTTCTTCCAC
>VUQR01004774.1:4422-15541 GCA_015108515.1 Hemichromis elongatus
GATGCTTCAGGTTTCAGCAACATTGCAGCTCTCTACTTTAAAAGTATAAAGACAGTTCTATGTGTTGTTGTTGTTTCCAGACCAGGGATGCAATAGGTGTATGTTGATATTCTGCAATGACACTATTAGTAAATAAGGTGGCATTTACTGATTGCACTGATTTCCTTTTAATTTTTATAATTTAGTTTTGAAGATGCAAACAGACACGTAGCCAGATTTCACAGCACTATTTAGCAGACATCTGACATAGACATGTAAAAATCCATTATGAAGAATGTTGGCGTTGGTCTTAAATGGTCAAATCATTTTGTGTGTTAGCTAAATGTAGTGTGTCAAAGCTACAGTCAGTCTGAAAACCTAATATGGCTCAGCTTTTCACAGCATTACCGTTGTTTACCACCTTTTTATGTGTGAATTATTAAATGCACTGCATGCGCTTATGAACCTGACAATTAACGCTGCCCCAATTAAAAAAATAAATAAAATTAGCTCTCTTTTTTATAATCTTATAATTTTATTATCACTTTATTGTAAATGTCTATGATTATCCGAGTCCCTTTTGTTTTTCGTTAATTGCTTGCTTGTGTCATTTGATTGCAGGAGAGGAGCCCATGAGAAAAATGCCTTTGACAAAATTTGGTTCCAGACCTCGATTTGAGCCTGTGCACTTTGTAAGCGGCGGGAGCAGCGGAGGAACCTATGCTGATGAGAAGGAGAACGATAAAGAGCGCAGGAGGAGCGAGCTGTACAGTCCGAGGGACTCTGAACACTTTTTGTACAATAGCAGCAGCAGCAGCAGCAGAGCACAGGGATCCTCCTCTATGAGGCCCACTTTTGACAGAGTGCCATCATACACATCTGACTCCTGGGGTTCCCACAGGGACAGAGAGAGGGACATTTCTTCAGGTAGTGGGTTGGGTTATGGAGGTCGTGGGTCATCGTCAAACTTCTTGGCAAAAACACAGCAGGAGTACACAGCAAAATATGAAGCCCAAAACTTTCGGAGTTCAGACTCTTACTCTCAGCCGTCCAGGTACAATGGGTACGGGGGAGGGGGGCGATCAGGAGGCTGGGATTCAGGACGTCAGGGTTTGGGCTACAGCCATCAAGACAGACCGTCATCGAGCAGGCTGTTTAGCAGAGTCTACAACAGCCCAGGGAGGAGCAGTCCTAATGTTTCTCAGTCGGGCTCTTCATTACAGCCTCTTCCAATATCTCAGCCAACATTAGATGAGAAGCAAAGGCTGATTGCCAATGTAGCATCTGCACTGGCTGTTGCTTTTAGGGACCCTATGTACATGACTGGAAGTGACTCACCAAACTATAATTTCATGTTGAGCCGTAGCATCCAGGCCTGCAAAACCAACCCAGAGTATATTTATGTGAGCTTGAAGGATATTCCTCAGGCTGATCTACCAAAGAACAAGAAAGTACCGACAGATGGCTACGCTTGTGAACTGAGATGCCAGGGTGTGTATCTTGCTACCGGATACTCTGGAAGTAAAAATGGGGCGAGAGACAGGGCCTCTGAACAGGCTGTAAAACTTTTCCTAAAACCGGTCGAGGTTCGTGTCGTGCAGCGTAAATTCAGACACACCGTAGTTAATGACATGGTTGTGTGCCAGCTGCACAGCCCGACACCAGCATTTTTGCCTGCACTCCGCAACCCGGAAGATAAGCCGACACCTAGCTCGAAGGGCCAGTATGAGCCTGACAAGCGTAAGCACTGGACAGAGTTTGTGGTATTGGACAATGCTCACGACGCCATCTGCATACTGAACAACTCTGCAGCTTTTAATCACATGAAGATAGACTATAAATTCGATCTGCTGCCCAACAGCAGTACATGGCTGTGCAGCGTATTCCTGCAGGGTGAGCTTGTGGCACAGGCGATGGGCACCAAAAAGAGCTCTAAGCACACGGCAGCGCAGGAGGCGGTCAGGAAACTTCGTCTGAACCAAGCGCAACGGCAGCAGCAGCAGCAGATGCAGCAGCAGCTGCAGCAGCAACAACAACCGCAGTCTCATTACTCCAGAGGAAATATTCAGTTAGATTCTGGTGGACGATTCGGGCAGCAAGGTGGTAAAAAGAAGCTGAGTGAGCTGGTTATCCTGGAAAACTCTGACAATGCAATCTGCATTATTAATGATACCGCTCAGTTTAATAAAGTGACTGCTGATTACAAGTTCACAGTTCTGCCCGATCATCGCTGGAAGTGTGAAGTTTACTTAGAAGGACAGTATGTCGCAGCAGGAATTGGGCCAAAGAAAATAGTGAAGCACATTGCAGCGGGGGAGGCTTTAGCCACACTGAGACAGACGCAGGCTGTGGTCAAATCCAACTTAAGAAAGGAAGGTCACAGCGATGCCATATCACGTTCTCAGATCATGGGTCGCTCAGGCGAAGAGGCCACAAGGCAGGAGATAAAGGAAGACAACATTGGTAACCAGCTGCTCCGGAAGATGGGCTGGAAAGGAGGCGGTCTGGGCCGAGACGGGGAAGGAATTGCGGAGCCAATCAGAGTGAAGGAGCAGTTCTCGAGAGAGGGTTTGGGTATGGACACGGATAAAACCGCAAATCAGCTCAGCAAGCGTGACATCGAGGACATTATTCGGAACTACGCCAGTTCAGACCGCCAGGACGACCTCCGATTTTCCACTGACCTCACCAATGACGAACGCAAGCAGATCCACCAGATATCCCAGAAATACGGGCTGCGAAGTAAGTCGTACGGACAAGGACGGCAACGCTTCCTTGTCGTCAGCCGCAAAGTACACAAAGACCAGCTCATTGGTCAACTTCTACAGGAAGGACAGGTGGGCCGATATGAGCTCGTGAAACCTCAGGCCTCAAACTAATTTGCATGATGAGAAGAATCATAATTTTTCTTAAAAAAAAAAGACACATTCATCATCTTGGACTTGAAGGCAAACCACACTCAAGCAGACCTGCATACGTGTTTGTATTTGTGCTACAAATTTGCAGCACATGTTAATAAATGAGAATCTTTCAGGTATCTCTGGTGGTTTCAGCATTCCTTTGCCATGAACTATATTTTAGCTATAACAGGGGCTGTAGGATGGATTTTGTCTTTTTGTCTGTCCTGCTTTTCCACATGAGCTTGTGGTCAGTGCATTGTGGTATCATATCCTAATGACGCTCCTGTTAATGCAATTATTTCCAGTTAAAAAAAACAAAAAACAAACAGACTTAGGCTTTTGTCACCTTTTGTTTTGTTTTGTGACTATTTAAGAAACCTGGCAGAATATGCAGCTTTTCTCATTCATTGGTAGACAGTTAACTCATCAAAGACGAGGATTATAGCGGCATTAACATCAAACTGTAGCTAGGTGCTCATACCAGTCTCACTGTAGTAATAAGGCATCTGTATTCAGCAATACCTGCAATGTTGTTTGCTATTTCAGAACATGGAGATCATTTTACAAGTACAAGAGCTGCATCCATGAGCAGAAAATCTTCACATTGTAAGCTGTGATCTTTGTTAATGTCAGATGTGTTGGTTTATGTGAGTACAGTCAACGTGTCTGCTTGTTTTCACAGCTGTAATGACTGAATAAATTAAAACTGAGAACCGTCAAAGGGGCTGAAATTGATTTAAATATTTTCTTCTTCTATGTTAAAAAATAAGCAGCAAACAAATGGTGTATATTTATTTTTTATTTACAAGAAAATGTACAGTTTGTTACATGGGTTACCGGTGCAAAGGTTTATAATCTGAAAATGGACAACATCCTGTTTAAAACAGTGTAATCAGCTTTTTATGGCAGCTGATATCCAAGATTGTAAAATAGCATAGAAATGTTCACACAGCTTTAAAAAGTCAGCATTATCAAACCAAGTTAAGTGCTTGAACAGGGTACTAAATGTCCTTTTCTGTATTGAAGAGGGACATTTGTGTTTAGATTTTTTTTTTAAATCAAAGGCATGGCTTTACAAGAAAAGCTGAGAGAGAAAATGACCCCCAAAAAGGCATCTGCTGAGTTGTTAGAGGGATGGATGTCCATGCTAGGTTAATTTTTGATCCCTCTTAAAGGCTTTTGATAGGCAGAGATAAAACCAAGAAGAGTGAGCCCCAAAACACCCAAGAACAGCTTTGCTTTTTTGTTTTTGTAAATATGAACTGCCAGTATCTACACAGCAAACCACACAGCAAGCACATCTAATCTGTCGCCCTATCATCCAACCACATTACTTCATGTATGAATAAATGGGTAGAAAAGTGACAGCTGAGAGAAGAGAGAAAAAATGTTGGGGCATGTAGCAAGTAACCCGGATATAACAAGGTACATTAACTTTCACCAAACATACGCTATTGCCCAACAACAGCATTCAGCAGGAGTGAATGCCACAACACAACGGCATACAAACTGCAACAGTTAGGGGGACAAATATACTGAAGGTTTTTAAGATGTGTCATTTTGTTTTGGTGAGATCGGTCAATTTTCTTGATCAGTGTTTTCTTGTTTCTGGGCTGGACACTGTTCATACTCCAACGATAACGGGGGTCAACAGTCACGCCAACTCTGTTCAACAATAGCAGAAACCCTTTTCTCGTACTCCCGTTTGTTTTCCTGGTACAGCTGGGCTGCTTGGCTGTTGGCAGGACTGTTTGGGTTTGGCTCATCCAGTAAAGACTTTAAATACACAACAGAGAATGCCTGTGGGTTAGGTTCCTAATAACGTTTAAAGACATAAGAGACAAGTCATACTTATTACTGTAAGGCGGCAGGATACCTGTATTGAAGTTAAGATTGAAGACACATCATAGGTTGGACTCCAACGATTCTGAAGAATATCTAAGCATATGCTGCCATCTGCATACACTGCAAAAGAGCATTGAAGACCATACAATGTTAAAACTTTAGGGCATTATTATTTTAACATCATTAAATATCTCAAACTGAGTATGTCAGTAGATACCATTTGGATGAAACATTTTGGAGACAAATCGCACTGTCGGAGGTTTATTTGGATATTCCTCTGTGAATTCAATGGTAAGTTTGAAGGTTCCTGACAGAGAGAGAGAAGTAATGGCATAATGTGAATTAAAGTAAATAAAAAAAAGAATTGTTTGGATAGAGTACCTTAGGTAGTTTTGCTTTCTTTTATTCTTGTTTTTGATGTTTTTCAAATATTAAAAACTTATTAATAATAATAATAATAAATAAATTAATAAATCCATTAATTTAAATCAATGCATTACAGTACTCGAGTTAATATGTGACCTCTTCGACTGTCAAACTCAAGTTCATCAGTCTTTCTAATTCTGCTGGCAAGTTAATAATAAAAAACTGTCTCTTGTAGGGAAATTATGCCAATTTAAGACAATAAATTACTGGTTGAAGTATTAAAACATATTCCATACTCTCATCTGCTTTAAATAGGAAATCTGACAAGTAGTTGTTGCTTTCTGGCCAAAACAAACAAACAAGAAGGGTCACCATAAATTATTGCTGAGTTAATGTTAGACTAGGATTGGGAAAATGTATTATGTGGATGCAAAGAGCTTTATGGACGTCTTACCATCTTCAAAAGGTGTTCCCTCGGGTCTACAAAGGAGGAAACCGAAAAGCGTATAAATCAACTCACAAAAACATACTTTTCAAAACAGTCACAAAATGATATGATATAGCTTTTGTTAGAGCAACTTACCCAAAAATGACAGCATTCCATACCATGATATTGTTTTCTGATGGGGCTCCACTAACTCCAGCTGGAGGGTCCTCTTGCAGCCTGAGATAAAATGGTAACACATTTATATCACGGATAAAGAAAATGACTAAAACAGTTCATAAAAGTCAGTCTTTACTAATATTACCTCTGAGGCTAGTCAGGAGGGGAGGGGAGTTAAGCATTAAAACTGAAAGTGAACCCCCTAATGTATAAATCGTAAAAGGACTCTGACACTACATATTTACCAATAACAAACACTTAGCAATAATATATATAAATAAAATCACAGTTTTGATTATTAAACACAGTAGTAAATATTTAAATTCTCTAATATTTGCAACAGCTTTGCTGCCACTAGAACATGCATAAGAAATCTTTCCTACCATAAAACCTGTAATTTTTTTAATTTTTAAGATGCCTAGTTTGTTTTATTTCACTACTTTCCGTTTCATTGTGTTCCTTCCCTTTGTAACTTTTATCTCACTGAGATATTTCGTAGCACCATTCTACTTGATTTAAGCCACGTTTTTATGGATCGTGTTTAATGTTTCTGCCTGCTGTAACACAGAAACTTAAACTTTTCAGATTAATGTTTTGTGACAAACCTCCCCCAAAACAAAACAAAAAGAGAATCCTATTAAAACACATCTGAAGGGCCATTACAACTATTACCTGTCCCACTTAATCTGTTAAAGTTCATCCTATTATTCACGCTTTTAAAGTATGCTGAAATACTATAACTGTACTGTTACAGTGGCCCAGATGAGCCAGTACTGTTTGGTTGGAACAGTACTGACTGTGCAGAAACCATGTGCTGTGCAGGTTTTTAGTGGCTGCATAGCAGATGGTTGCTGATCCTCGGGTTCAGGTAGCCGTCTGTCCAGGCCCAGGGATAGGAGGTCTCCCTGATCAGTGTGTATGTGGACAGTCTATCCAAACGTTTCACCTGGATTTGAAGGGCCACCTGGCTACTTGCTTTGACTATAACCCTAATTACAAGTTAGAAGCGCATCCAACTAATATATAGAAATGTTACTGTTTACAGTTTCGCACAGATGATTGTTCGGTGATCTCAGTTAGTAATACGACATCTAAAATAAGCCGGGACTCTTAAGTTGCATTACCTGAAAGTTACTACTCCCGGATGCCTTGCTAATACCGGTGTGGGCATTATGTGTAATTATCGTTACAGATCAATAGCTTACCGGTTATACATTAGTTAGTACTACCCGAAATTCACAAACTTATAATCCACTCGTGTTTAGAAGAGTCTGAATTTTAATGTTGTTGTTTAATAGCAGTGTAGTGGTTTTGATTGCCGTTTGGGCTAACACTAGCAAGCTAGCGGCAAGAGGCTAACCGTAGCTACTTCTGTTATTTTCCTTTCGCTTACCGTTTAAAATCTCTCATTAAACGTCGTCTTGCTGGAGTTGACATCTTGATTAAATTGAAACTCAAATCGTCAACAAACACCCAAGCGGGTCAAACGTAAAGAAATGTGTGTTCTATTTTAATCGGTGTATTATTTTAACTCTTAGCTGGCTAAGCTAAACGATTTGCGGCTAGTTTGTCAAATATTTGGCTGCCCCTCGCCAGTACAACGACTGTACCAAATACACAGAAGGGAGACCTCACGCCGCTTGCGTTGAAATTAGTAAACTGTACAGTCACGTAAAGCCAAATTAAAAAGTGGATCCAGAATAATATTTTTGGATGTCCCTGTTACTTTTATGAGTATACTGAAGCTCGTTTTTACTATCGCTAGAGCGTTTTTATGTAGGCTGGTGGAACCCGTCTCCAAATTTGAACTATCCCAGTGAAAATTACGTCATATGTTTGCACCCACAGTAGTTGATTAAGACGCGCTAGTGCCTCATAAATCAGCCTGTCTTCTGTTTCTTGTCCTATTCAGTCCTGACTTTGTTAATATACCGATGCATGCATCGATGTATACCCAGTTAGGTCTGTTACTTTAGGTGTAACCCGTGTGTAAGACATTGGGGTTTAATATACAATACTTTCGAAACACCACTAGATGGTGCCTAGTTCCCAAGTGTTGTAAGTGAAATGCTACAGAAACCCCAAAACATAATCTCTTTGAACATAGGTCATTGATGAATAAACATAAACGTTTAACGTATAACGTGCAACCATAAAAGATTATAGGGTCAGACAATAATAAATAACTAGAAAATGCATTTTCGTAAGAAACTGCAGCATGGATGCTCATAGCTGACCGATTTTAAGATCAAAGGAATTCCGGTGCTAAGCCCCGCCCACATCCCAGAGCACGTGGGCTGGGATTGGCTGGCAGCTGTATCGACCATCCAATCCAAGCCCCGAGTGACCCACCCATTCAAATACATGGTAAAATTTTTGTTGAAAAAAGTGGAATAACTTAAGAAAATATAAAAGTTAAAGTCGATAAAAGTAGAAGCAATCATGTCCAAAAGAAGAGGAATCCTACGGTGGTTGAACGGTCTCTCTACGTCGAACGGTGTGGGAGGAGATAAACGGCGAAAAACGTACGGAAGATGAAATAAAAATAATAAAAAAGGAACAATACTGTGGATGCTTAATGAACATCTACACTAATAATAACGATCGTAACCCATCGAAATAATAATAAAAAGCTAACACGGCCTTTGAGGCTACATAACTTTCCCATATGGTCTAGCGGTTAGGATTCCTGGTTTTCACCCAGGCGGCCCGGGTTCGACTCCCGGTATGGGAACTACGATTTTTGTCTCATATTCTAGTACTTAGGCGTTTAACAATGATTTGACATTGGCAGTAATACCAGCAATACTTAAAACCATTAGTATTTTTTTTGCTATTTGATACGTCTGGCACAGCACGCGGTCAATATTTCCAAGGAATCGACCCCGCCCGTTAGGGAGTTTTCGTCAGTTGCTCTCATCTCACAAGGGCTTGGACATTCCCGGAAGATTCCTGCTCCCACTTTTATCTCCATGACGCCGGTCGTAATATTAACAGAGTACAGGAGAACAAAATCTGCTTAAACTAAACTCTAAGTTTCGCGTGTAAAACCGTCATTTTCTCCTTTTCTCATCCTAATTTGAGTACATCGTGTCTGAAGCTGTGGGTTGTCTTTAAAATCGCACCTGTGACTTCGTAACGGTTTAGTAAAATGAATTCACTTTTAACGTGTAAATAACTTGAAAACAAAATCCAACTTTGCTGCGCGTGACACCCGTAAATGACACTTTTCCATGACGTGTACAAAACATATGAACCTTTTTTTTTTTTTACTTAAAAACTTTTTTTCAAAACGCCGTTTAGCTTTTAAACCTCTTCCGTCTCCTTCGGAGTCGCGTACTACTACCAGACTTTTGGGAAAACTTTGGTGTCGGGCCAGCTATTTCCCAGGAAAATGTGACTGCTAGGAATTCCCCACGCATCAGCCCCCGCCGGAGAAAACCTCGACCTTGTGTCAGCAAGCACACGAAAGCAGCGGGAGGGTAAGCTGACCGGTGACTGTGTGATGATGTAGCTGTAGCAGCGTTAGTCTCCAACTCGCTCCAGGGATGTTTTTCTAACGTCGCCGCTTTTTAAAAATAAGAGAACAGCTTCTAACTGGCTATACAAAGCCGGGGAATATAGCGTACTGATAACTTCTGCTAAGGTAAGTACATCTGGGATTTAAAAGGCATGTTTTACAGTAATTGCTTGTTTTTTTGTGACTAACAGCGTGGGTGCTAACGTTGAGATCGCCTTAATGTATATTTTTCTTTTTATGGATACTGGAAATAATGTGTTTTGTCACCACATGTAAGCATTTATATAATAAATGCCTTTAAATGCAGTCTAAAGAAAAACGACTGAACTTATATGTTGTACTAGAAGCTGGCACACGACCTGCAGGGCTTTGCTCTGCCTTGCTTTACTACTCCATAGATTTCTGTGACTCCCCTTTGTGTCAGTCAGCTGGCATGTGACTACAATGTGTGATGGTGTGTGTCTTTATGAGTGTGTGAAAAATTGTTCAGATCAGCTATAACAGAAGAATACCAGGGCGCTTTTTCTGTCTCCACTTTTGTTTTACTAGACACGAGCTTTCATTTTGTCCTCCATTATGAAAAATATAGCCTTGACCCCAGGTCAGCTCCACTAACTCTGGGCCTAGAAAGTGTGGAAATTGAGAGTCTGTGCATAACTAGCCAGTTAGAGCAATATTCAAATTGGCATATCTTCCATCTCTGACTGCAATTAAGTGAGATTACAGATGAAATGACTGCTCATTTGAATAATTTTCTAAGCATGAATGTAATTTTTCATGTCTGCAGTCATGGCGAGCTGGTTGTCTTCTTTTGGCCTTTCTGTTGCATTGGATCAGAGCTGTTTAAATGTGTAATTTCAACTTCAACTATGAAATTATGTACAATTTTCATACTTCCCTGAAATGTTCTTGTATAAAATACAAAAGTATGCTGTACTGAAACACCCTGAGGTATCCTCACAGGGCTCTCGCTCGCTCTCGCTCTCTCTGCAGGATAAATGAATGTTTACTGATTTACACAAATATAGATCGGGCATGCTTGACAGAAGTGTTGATCAGCCCTATTCTGCAGTGAGTCTAAATGTTTGCCAGATGTTTACATTTTTGCTCGGAGATGCTTGTATCATGGGAGCGACAAACACCGTCTGATTGGCCGGCCCTTCGGAGCAGGAGGCCGTGACGCAGAGGGAAGAGGTGGGGGGATTTAAGAGCTTTTAGTCTGACAGCCCCACTAGAGACGGGAGCAGCTGGACCCACCAGTCCTTCACCCACCCCTCTCCCCTTTAGACTTCCCATGGTGGGAACACTGGCAGAGGCTTGTGGATAATTGGAAACTTCAATCCACTGAAAGCAATTATCCAGAACAAGACTTTCCAAATATACTCCAGTGTGGAGTTGTCTTGTTTGTTTCAAGCATCCTTGTTTTAGGAACATCTTGCTATGCTGTTGCCCACACTTTGCCCCTCTCATCTCTGCTTTTCATTGCTTTAATGTTGCATAGGCTTCATTTGTGTGGGCATGCGCACACTGCGGATAGAGTACTGTGTGGTTTAGGCTAAAGCAGTTCCTGCTAGCCCTCTTATCTTGTGACAGTGATGTCACCATCAGCAGCCTGAGCAGCTGAGGAGTCTGAAGATGACCAAGGACAACAATGGAGAGCCATTGTGCTTCTTTAAGTGATGAAGGGCTCCTCAGACATCAGATATGTCTCCTTGCCCAAGATGTACCCGCCTGGCTTAATGGGCTTCTGGATATTGATTTAACTACACAAAAAGAAGAACTGAGCTCTTATCCCATTTAGCAAGCAGCACTCCAGTTTCATAAAAAGCTTTCAGAGCAGCCTTGCTACAGAAAGGAATTATAGTGGCTTTTTTTTTTTTTTTTGCAAGTTGGAGTATGAGGCAA